>PVIH01021014.1:0-30826 GCA_004025045.1 Sigmodon hispidus | reverse complement strand
GAAGAAAAATGATCAGATGTGGTGGGAGGGGGAAGAGACCTTCAATAAGGATATACAGGGATGGAAAAAAAAATTCAGAGGGAAAGCTGAACACAAAGAAAATATATGTGTAGTAATCTTATTTGCATTTCCATCCTTGATAAGCCATGCTTATGATTATTATCCTCTGTATAGTTATTGTTAACTCTTCGGCATTTTTTTTTTAAATTCTTTTTACTGTTTTTTTTTGATAAATACAAAATAAAGAAGAAAAAAAAATAAAAAAAAGAAACTCTAACATGATATTCCATTAATAATGATCTTAACATTGATCATTTGATAAATTAATATTCTAGAATTTCTCATTTTGAATCTTTCATATATATTCATATAAATACTTTGGGAAAGTATGTGTGTGTGCATCCCTTATGCCTTAGGAAACTTGGATCATTAGTTATATTTATTTATTAATTATTCTTTTTTAATAGCTACTAAAAGTGTTCACTAAAATGAGGTTTAATTCTTTCTAATTAAACATATGGTATTTAACTATAAGGAAGAACTTATATAATTTCTTTTCATTCTTTATTTCACTTTAAAAGAATATATTTGCATTTTTAATAGTTCATAGTTATTTCTACAATAAAAACTTTATGTATAAATTATCCAAGATTCAGCTAGTAAGGGCTATGTTAAGCTTCTCTCATGTCCCTTTATTTAGATACCCATCATTCCTTGAGTAGAATTATATTTTCTGGATTAATTAGTTCTATCGTTTTATTTCTTTTTATAAATAATGCATACATTAAAATTATGCAATTTGTTCCACTTCCTAAATAGTTAATAAATACACACTATAGATATATCTGTAATTTCAGCAAACCAGTTCCTTATAATAAAATGCAAAGATACATGTTTATGTGGCTGTATGTATTCTGTTGAAGAGGGACACTCTCATTCTGTGTACATAGCTGTTTTATGTCTGGAATAATAAATCTGTATAATTAAAAAAAATGTTGCCTCTCATTCATAAAATGGAAACTGACATAGATACAAACCTTTCCTCCTACCTGCAAATGGGTAGTCACTGTCACTTTCTTAACTGGTCTGGAATAATTCTAGTGACTCAAATATCATCAAGTCACAATGAGATGTCATGGTAAAACAGTCTCTTTTTGTCTCTGTGAAAAAAAAAAAAACCCTAAACAACTATCAGCATTAAAAAGAATAGCAAAGTTCTTGGAAATCCCTGGGGTGCAAGTATGGATGACTAGAACATCTCTTTCTGCTATAAAGAAACAATTTACAGGGTACAATGTGGATGGATTAGGACATACTCCCAATGCTGATGGGACTATCAACTGCTTTACACTAAATCATAAATGTTTATCAAAAGATCTAATTCTGGCTACAACAGCCTTTGAGTTGGGGTGGGAGCTGAACGCCACATCTAAGCATTCTGCCGTTAAGCTACCCCTCAGCTGTCACTTAAATTTTTATAAGAGTGCAGACAATGGCTTGAGTTTCAGGACAGGTAGGGTTTGGAGTTAGGAAGAATCTGCATTTTAGAGAAGAGGGCATCGAGATTCAGTGGCGCAACACAGATTTTCATATAAATAGTGATAGTCAACAGAGGGCTTGAAAGTTTGCCGGACCTAATCCATCTGACTCTGGAGGGTTTCCGTGTGTTTGCCACATCCTTGGTAGTCACTGCCATTCCTGAAATGCTCTGCATCTGTAAGCAGAGTAACGGCACATTCCGTAATGACCAATCTGTTCAGAGTCTTCATTTTTTTTTTGTTGTTGTTGCAGTGTAATAATTGAAGTGTGATTTTTCTACTCTCAAAGTCTCCCTTAGCTGGGTCAGCATTTTCTGTGGTAGCTGTCTGTGGAAGATCTCTGGGAACCTTCAATGCGATCTTACCCCTTAAGGAGAAGGGAAAGAAACTGTTGATAAGCCAAATATATGCTACAAAAGATAACATGTAAATTTTTGTGCTTTCTAATGTTAAATTTCACGGGTGTGTTTGTGCATGAATATTTTTTCAGTTATTTGGAGAAATCTTATAATTACAAATTATTGTAATTTGATTCTAACTAAATATATGTGTGTTATAAATGGTCTTCAGTTTACAAATGCTTTTCTTTCTGGGTAAAAAATGTACTCCCAGTAGTCCATGGTGAGTTTTGCCGAATTTATACAGAACAATAACCTTTAATATTAGAGTTGACAAGTCACATTGTAGTCTGTAGTTTGAAGAAAATAAGATGATGGAGTTGGGACAAGATAATTCTCACAAATTGAACCAAGTCCTTACTATAAAGTACTTTATGACCATATTTTTATCATTCAGACTTAATATAAATGCTAAATTAATGTTCCTGTAGTAAATGAACTGAAAATGAAGGTGGATTAAATGCTCTTCTAAGGCAGTTCCCTTTCAGATCCTTCTCATGTTTTTTGAGTGTTCTGCATTGTCTCTCAATTTTCCTCCCCCTTCTCTATGCCATGGTATCTCTGGCCAGTGAAATTCCTAACTAGAAGTGAAAGTGTGTCCAGCCATGTGGTAGATTGACAGGGGAAGCTGATCCATGGTGGATAGTGAACCTCTGGCTGCACAACCTCCCATGCAAGCCATCAGTGAAGGACTGCTGTGTTGTGACTATGCTATATGACTTAGGACAAGCTGTTTTCTCTGCTTGAATTCTCTGCTTCACCAAGTGCAAGGTGACCTTTAAGTCATCCATCTTGTGGCAATCCCCTGGTTCTGGTGGGCTTCTGCAGAGAGTAGATTCCAATCTTGTATTCTGGAGCCACCCTGTCTAACTCAGGCTCTCCTTTGGAGTAAACCCAAAGAAAAGGTCAATTTCGCAGACATGTTGAGGTTGTGCTCCAATGTCCTCATTAAATAACAGAAGTCCAGACTGGCAGGCCCAAGGGAATAGTCAATCAAGGCCAGAAAAAAGGCCAAGTCATTACTGGAACTTCATCACAAGACCTATAAACATAAGCATTCACTTGTCAGTGTCAGGCAAATGTCTGTTCAGTTGTCCCTCTCTCTGATACAGGTTCCACTTGTCAAATGTGTGACCCTGCTGGTAATCCACAAAAGTTGGGAGAGAGAGAAGAAAGGAAATTACAGCTGTAAATAGACTCTGCACAGGGAAGGATCAAAACAGACAGCCTCTGGCTTGGCTGGATGACTCACAGCTGCACTCAGACCACAAATACGATCCTGGCTTCTCCGCTTCGGGGCTGTCTTCCTGTCTGGAGAGGAAATTCAACTCTGATTGGAGATAGTACTGTTTTGCAGACTTCAAAGCATCTCAGGCAACTGAACAGACAAGAGGGAGGGCCAGTAAAACAGTGTTCCAGGTGCTTCTCTGGAGAACCAGCCACACCACTCTGATTTGAAGCTCTATAGACATGCTTTCATCATATGCCAAAAGCTGGTGGTTGTGTGTGTGTGTGTGTGTGTGTGTGTGTGTGTGTGTTTCTTCTGCTTTTCTCTATAGTATCACTCAATTTTAGCATCTGTATCTAATTTCTTCTCACTGTAAGTTGTTTCTCCAGGTTCTGGCTGACACACTCCAGGGCACAGTGAGATATTGATGAAGGGTCATCTAAAGAAGGATGAGCACACATGTCTTGATGCTCTAAGAGGAAACTGGTGTGGAGAACAGGAGAAGCATGAGGCTGAGAGGGTGTGATCAAAACAAGGAACACTGTAATGACTCCAGTTAGGTAGAGAGGCCAGTTTAGAGAGAGAGAGAGAGAGAGAGAGAGAGAGAGCGCCTGAATTCAGACTTTAGCACTGAGTCCAAGTTTAGCTTAAAATTTAGTGTACATGTGAGGGAGAAGAGCACAGAGAACTGGAACAAGTGAATGAATGGGACCAGGTCTGTGGGGGTACTGAACACCATGGTCAAAATTTAGGCTCCTATCCTGTGTTCTGGAAACGGAGAGAAGCAGCAGGTATGCAGAGGTGGGAACACAGGCCCTGGGGAAGGCAGATAAGCTGCAGCTCTTGTCATATTCAGGAAAGCCACTTAGGGATGCTTGTCCAGCACACCAGAAAGCCCCTTGGACTTAGAGAGACCCTAAGAGAGAAGGTGACATTGCTACATCTCAACTACTAATCACTGAGAGATATTATTATAAAAACTGTCACCACTACCTGATTGGGTGTATGTTCAAGTCTCTGAGTTGAGTAGATGGAACCTCGGAAACTCTAGCCACATGGCTGATAGTGACACAGGCCAGAGTGTCCACTTGGAAGACATAGGGGTAAACAATGAGTTTACCCAGAGTGCATAGCATGTTTGCCACTTGAGGTTTTGATAGACAAAGGTTCACTACTCAGCCCACACTTCCTTTGCAGCCTGCACTAGTTACTTTCCTAATTTCAGTGATCAAATACCCAGCTAAAGCGACCTAAGGAAAGGAGGGTGTATTTAGATTTACATTTCCAGAATATACAGTCCACTGTGGAGGGAAGTCATGGTGGTAGGTGCAGGAAGCAACTGGTCACATCATGTCTATAATCAGGAAGAAGGTGTGATGGATGCTGGTGTTCAGTCCCTTCCTTTTTGTTAAAACAGAAGCCCTAGCTCATAGAATGGTACCTTTCACATTTGGAGTATCTTTTCACACCTCAGTTAATCAACCATATACTGTTCTTCACAGACTTACCAAGAAGCTTGTCTCCATGCCAACTCTAGATTCAGTCAAATCGACAGAATTACCCATCATACAGCTTTAGTTTCTTTCTTTCTTAGTCTCAGCTCTTAGAAGGCAGGGATCTTTGCAAAGTTGAGCATCTATGTGTAGGGCAGCTGTATCCTGGCTGCATGTCTGAGTGTGAATGATCACCTGTTCTTGCTAGTCCCTGCCTTCGTTATGTATGAAATATGTTACAATAGTCTAGCTCTGTGTATCTGGAACAAGAAGTCCCTGTTGCCAATGACATCTCTAATAAGCAATCAATCAAAGTCAGCAAATTGGGTCCTAACAGTCCTGAAAACAGACCATTAAGTATCATGGCCCATGTCTTGCAGATGTACTAATGGAGACACTTAAATGATATGCAATGCTCAAAAGGACATAGGGTAACTTATGCTCTAGTCAAGACTCCAACCTCAGCTATCCAGCTCCCATTGTGGTGGCTTCTGTCTGCACCAAATGGGTGGTACTAATGTCTAGGAGAAGTCAGCACAGAAATGCTCACTTTCCATGATTTTTCCGTATTTTTAATTTTTATTCATGCACATATTTGTGCATGGGTATTGCATACGTGCAAGTGCCCACTGCGGTAAGAAGTGGGCATCAGATCCCATGGAGCCAGAGTCACAGGCAGTGGTGAGCTGGCCAGTGTGGTTGCTGGGAACTGGACCCAGGTCCTCTGGAAGAGCAGAAGGTTTTCCTAACCACTGAGAAGTCTCTGCTATAATTTCTATTGAATGCATTATGTTTTTATCTCTTTCTTCTATATAAAGCCAGGCTAACAGCAAGGGAATTCATTTTAATGGGGTCACTGCAACATTTTACTAGTTGAATTCATTCTGTTGAAAGCCACTTCCTTTCATTGAGATGCGCACAGCTGCCGTGCTTCCTTTTCTGGTCAGAACTTCATGGCCAGCTGCAGGAGGTTATGCACTTGGATAGTAAGACGACAGAAATACACTAACTGCATTTTTTTTCTGAGTCTTTCTGGTAATTCAGTGATAAGAGTTCTGTGCCAAAGGGGCCCTTAGCTCATGCAACTTAATACCTTTCCAGTGGCTTTAATAGTTTTCTTGAATTAAGGCAGCACTTCAAGGTCCTGGACCTGGTATGTCCAATGCCTCTTGACATCTCCAGATACCTGCTCCATAACCAACTCAGATTGAACAGGGCTGGAGCAAAGCCCTGTGTTATCAAACCCACATTCTATCCTTTCCTTCTGAGATACAGGCAATCCAACAAACTGAATCCTTGTTCTTTTACATTGAATTCCTTTTTTGCAATTAGCAAGTCAGGTCCTGCTCCCTCAGTGTCTCTGTGTGCACACCCAGGTCTCTCTTCTGCCTTGCTGCCTTGGATAAAATGGCTTCTCAGGTGCTCTCTCACAGCCTGCGATAATCGTGTCTATCCTTCATGTTTTTAAATAGGATTCATTTTTCTAAACTTACCAGCCATTGAATTTTTTTTTGTTCTCTCAGAGTACTTTCTGGGAAATACTGGTCCAGTCTTTTCAGATAAATTGTAGTCCCCTCTCACTGTGACATCTGTCCACCCCTTTTTGTCACGAAACTTGTTATTTCCTCTGCTTAGAATGTCCCTCTTCCTGGCTCCTGCCATCAGGGAAAGCCCATGTTTTAATTCAAATGTTTCCTATTCCCTGAAGCCACCTTTGATCTAATGACCTAACATGACCCCTGAGCTTCTGAAGGATCATGTAAATGACTCCATTCCAATACTTAATAGCATATGTTATGTAAAGCATGCCATCTGATAGCATTATACTGTAGACTATTACATATTAAATTACATATTAAATAATTTATGTATAAATTACAGAAATATTTAATGTGATTTAAAAATAACACGCTAGTTGTGTGTATTTGAGTCTATCTGTTAACAGTTCTAAAGTTTCCTAAGAGATGGGAGCTGTGTGTTTCTCTTCCCTGTAAATCCAGCGTCTGGAATGTTGATTGTCTCTTTCACTTTCCTAAAACATGGATTAATTCAGGCTGAAGCCTGATGGACTTAAGCAACCAATAGTTCTACAGAGCGTCCAACCGCCGCTGTCTTTGTTACTACTGCCTGGGTACCACGGGAAGAGGAGGCTCAGTGCAATACGGAGCCAAAGATGAAGAATAATATGCTTATGGTTATAGCTGAAGAGTATCCCAGAAGAGGGCTTTTGGGAAAAGAATATTCCTGAAAAGAGGTTCCCTTATGATCAACATCTTACATTACCAAGCTAGCTCTGTGAGGCTCTGTGTGGAGACCTGTGGAGATATGGGGCTGTCTAAGAGCCTCTAGCAGGCTGCCAGACTTGTGAATGGCCCCTTCTTTCTATTAAGTTTTTTAGATTGGTGAACAAAAAAATACATTTAAGAATATAGATTTGTCAGAGTCTAAAATAGTGAAGCAGAGAGAAACCAAGCTGGCAGGGACAAAAGAAACAAACCACAGTGAGCCCAGGATGTGGTTCCACTGCTGGTTCTCGGTTCTGGTTTTCTGGTGGACTCTTTCTTGCCAGAGGCCAGTGTTCTCAGTCTTCCAGCAGCTTGGGAAGCTGTGTCAGGAAAGCGGCTTGCTCTGAGTGTGTAGTTGGGTTTACACAGGCCACTTTTCCTTAAACCATCATCCTTGAGGTCAGGGATTTGATTGATACAAATGTCAGTTGAATGGGCCACTGTTGATATATTCTGCATCAAGAAATTTTGTAGATCTGGTAGTACTATAGATAAATAGGAAACATTTTAGGAAATAGTCACTCTTTAAGGAAAATTTCTTTCCAATTCTACATTCCAATGGCTACCTTGCAAAACAAAACAAAACAAAAATGCTTATTTGTTTTAATAAGCAAGTATAAGATTCTTCTGTCATTTGTTATGCCTGTCTACCAAGGAACATTCCAGGCCTTTCTTCCTTTTGCCTCTGCTAAGGCAGCACACTGCCTCCCTGCTTATGCCCCATTTGGATACAGCACTGGGCCACACAACTGATGAACATTTGAAATACATTTGCCAAAGTTTCTTCCAATATCGTAAAATAGCCAAGGAACTCTTCTGCTTGGGGACAGTCCATGAATTCCCCATCTGTGCAATAATAACATTTTCCTGAGTATACCACTGCAAAATTTAGAGTGTTTTTTAATTCATCACCTTACTTGGTTTCTAAAACAATATTCAGTCACTCATCCATCTTTGACGAGGCCCTACCACAAACCAGATACTGGAATAGGATCAGGGATGCAATTTTAAACAAAATGGGTAAGCCAGAAATATTGTTATTATATAGTAATATAATATTATACTGAAGGTCTCAAGGACAGACTTTCTATTTTCTTCTCTTTTTTTATAGTCTAGGTCTTTATTTTTTCTTTTTGTACATTAGGCTATGAATCTGTACAGCTCCTTCCCGTCAGTCCTCACAAAGTGTGCTGCTCTAGGTGGAGCAGCCTGGTGCTTCAGCTGAACACAGGCGCCTTTCTCTTTGGCTTCCTTTTTCTTCTGGTCATTTTCCTTCACCTGCTGAAGGAAGCTGTCCCTGCTCTTAAGTGCTTGATGCTCTGAATCTGCATGTTGATTCTCTTGGTGATAACCTTACCCTTAACTTGCTTCTTTTTAATGATGCCCACGGTATGCTGGGTGACATTGTAGACTCTTCAGTCAGTGATGCCCACAGCATGCTGGGCGACATGTAGACTCTTTCTGTTTTGCTATGGTAAACTTTATGAGGCATTTCTTTTGAACAGTGCCCATTCCTTTGATGTCTACAGTATCACCCTTCCTGTAGATTCTCATGTAAGTGGCCAAAGGAACAACTCCATGTTTCCTAAAAGGCCTGGAGAGCATAGCAGGGAAACCTCCTCTTTCCCTCTGTCTTCATCATTTTGTCAAATTACTGAGAGATGGCTGCCTGAGCCCCAGACTTCCTTTTCATTGATACCTATTTTAAAGAAACATTGACTAATGATTTATTTCATTATTTTCAAAGAACGAGAAGTCATGCCCAAGCTTCCCATTGCCAAGAGAGACTCTGTATAGCTGTCAGCATCAAGGTCACTGTGGAAATCTCGGACAGTCTATTCTGAGTTCACTGGTCACATGACCTCATGCCCATCTAATGTCAGTGGAGCAGGTGGAGAAGCATGTAAGAATTCAGCAAACAACAAAACTAGTCATCTTTGGAAACATACCAAGTATGTTGGGGTGAGAAGAGTCCTCAGACCCAAACAGTGAACAACAGCAGCAGCCACGTATGACAGCAGACCCCAGAAGGGTATTTTAAGCTCTACAAAGCATTGCATAATGTGAACATCCAGATCCAAATGAGTACAGAACATCTTGTGCTGGAGTTAGGTATGGCCAGGCTATAGCTTCAACTCACGTCTTTAAACAAATGATCAGCAGGGTTCTTCCAAGGTGGGCATGGTGTGGACAGAGAGGCAAAGAGGTTGTCTTAAGTAAGGGGATCCTTCATGCCTACTGCATTTTGTGCTATTGTTCCTAATTAGTCACATTCCACATATCGAGGACAAGCTTTGTGTGTTTGTGTGTGTGAATGGATATAAAGAAGAGATAGACTTGTAAGTGCTGGCACATTCTGCTAATGCAGTGGGGTATTGCTTGTGTTTCTGATAACAGGGCCCTGTGTAATGAAATGCAGTTGATGAGTGTTTGGGTTTTAAGGTGAGCCAGCTACTTTAATGAGCAGTTAGCTGATCTCAGACTCTTAGGAAAATGGACCTTTGTTTGTCATTCACTTCTCAGGCCCAAATGCGGCGAAGGAGTTAAGTCTTAGGGATTCCCTAGAGACCAAGGTCTCTTCCACTTTTGGCTTTACCCTCCCCTCTTTTTTCCCACTCAGCTGGAGAGTGGATGTAAATAATAAGCACTGTACACACATAGAAAGTTTACAGGTGAGGTTTGAAAGCTTCTTACTTCATCCATAGTCCTCCCTGGCTACAACCTAGTCATATTGCCATGCTTAACTACAAAGCATCTTGAGAAAACTAAGAGGAAAACATACTATTTAACAAACTGTTTCTGCCATAGCCCAAAATCTGGAGAATCAGGACATGGAGAGAATAAAGACATTATGCACACATGACAGGACATGGTAAAACTTGCTCAAAGCCTTCTAGAGGGCTTCCCTAGCAGATGAGGCATATGATCAACAAGTCTGAGAGACTTCTAGATGAGAAGTACCTCATGGTCAAATTTTTGGAAGAGGGAGGTCAGATGTATAATTCCAATTAAAAGATGCACTTGGATAAAAAAAAATTATCCCAGTCACAATAAAATGGACAAGAGATCATTCTAGCTCTGTGCTTAAAATGATAGCAAATGGAAACTCAGCCACATAGAGAACTTCCAGTTTCCACCTTCAGTGAGGACCATGCAGCTTAGTTTATGTTGGCATCTAAAGTTCTGAGTAGACCCTCATGATAACCTCAGGAGGAGGACATGGTAGAAAATTATCACTCCCATTTAGAAATGAAAAACCTATGTCGATAGAGGTTACCCAAGGCTACACAGCAAATGAGACAAATTTGCAGCCCAAACCCACACTGTGTCTTTCCACAATTACACAGATTCTCCTTAGCATGAAGATGTTGACCACACTTCAGGAAGTTGACTCAGTTCCAGCTCTGGATAAGGGGCCAGAATCCAGCGACATTTTCCTTAATCACCGCCCTTCTGTCTGCCTGAGTGCTGGAAGCCGTGGAGTGCCTCCTCCTCATTCAGGGAGCCTGTACATGTTAGCTGTCAAGCAGTGTATGCGGCATCTGACAGCCCTAATATCACTGTTTGTATTATCAGACAATTACCAGCCAGGCTCGTATTCATAATTTGACTAACAACTCGCGACAATGATTATTTTTCCTTTTCTGGCAAAACAAATATAGCAGCATTTTCTTTTGAGCATCAGCGCTGATGCTGCTTGGCATTCTATCAGCTTAAGGATTTTTTTTTTTTTTAAAAAAATGTTAGTTGTACTCCCCCACATCTCTCTAACTTTACAGTCCCCCATGGCATCTGTGTGCAGTGAACTGAGCTGTTGAGACTAAATGTAATTTGCAATCAAGCTTCTGTTAACATGGAAATGTACCGGCTGGCCTGCTGCAATATGGGTTCTCATTCTGTCTAGCATATGGTTGCATTAAATCCAGTCTCCAGAATGTCTCTTGTTACCACATTGTCAATCCGTGCAGAGCAGAGAACCCTAAAAAATCACTAAAGGAACATATTTTTGGAATTGGCGCTTCTATGGATCTTGACAAGAGCTGTCCAAAGACATACTTGGTTGCTTGGAATGAACTAGCCCTGTCAGATCCATGCACACATACACATTGACACACAGCAAACTTGAAACTCAGTTCGATGGTATGTAGTCGCAAGCTGAGGGATTCCACTGGAGGACAAAAGGGAGGTGATGGTCTCAGCTCTATTAATTATATTTGGGGACTACATAATTTTTTCTCACTATTTCAATATTCTAGGAATCCCAGAATAGCTCAAGTCCGACAGGGCTTCAGCAGTCTTTAAGGCTAGTAGCAAAGGCTCTAGAGTTAGTCTGTGTTTGAAGCCTGCCTCTCATCCCTCTTAGCTTGGTGACCTCACACACTTAAAGTTTGGCTTTCATCATCTGTGAAGTAGAAGGACCCGATAATGCCATCACAGCTGAGGACATTTGGGGAGGATTAACTGCCTAAATGCTGCACTTGCCTCCACAAATGACGGTCCTTTAAATCTTTTCTCATCATCTCCTTTCTGAGATTAGGTGCCTCTGTATTTCCCACAGTATCATCTTCTGCTTCTTTGCTTTTTTCTTACTTGTCTTATGCTCTCCAGTGTTCATTACATCTGGTTATGCTAAGGTGCTCTGTTCATAAATAAAACATTTGTGTTTTCTTTAATACATATGTTTCTTCTGCCTTGAACTGGACATGTAGGTCTAATTTGATGGTTCTTTTCAGGGAATCGCTCACTCTGCAAGCACTCTTACATTCAACACCTGCTTTCTTTGGTGTGACAGTGTTGACCAGCACAGCAGGCTAGCATGTCCTTGATGATGTCGCTATTGCACTTGACACCAGAGCATGGGCTGAGCACAGTGTCAGAACTGATGGCACACTTCCTGGTTCTATCTGTGAAGAAGTATGGATTTGCTTGCTTTCTCCAGCACAGCTGCAGAGTCGACCTATGTGCATACAAGTTTATTGTGCTATATTTATAAATAGACCTTTCCTTGGAATACTCACAAATAGCAGTTCTAAATTAATCTGTTTATTCTTTAAGTGGTGGTATAAACTCCATGTCAACAGGTTCCTGCATAATGTTGTGGAGGGAAAAAATTTAGGAGAGTAACTGAATTGGTTGTCCATCTAATATATATAATAGATTTTTCAGTTGAAGCTATAAGCAGGAAACACATTACAAAGGGTATATGAGACACTAACTGACATGACATACTCCTCCAATGTTTGAAGAGTACTTTGGGATGTAAGGACAAACTGGGGAAAGTGTTCTAGTCCTAAATTCATCCATCTACTATAAAAGACAATGATTACAACAAACAGCACTAGGTTTACATCCAGCAAATTGCCTCACAACAGAGAATCTGGCAGATATATTGAGATCAATAAAGTTACCAGGTGATATGATTTACAAAGCAGCCATGGCAGAATGCTATGATGGTGACCTTACCCTATCTTGAGTGGACAGAACAGGGAAGAGTACCTGGGCCAGGTAATATGTGACTTGCAAAATATGTCAAAGGACTGACGTATCTGGAGATCTCAAAGCAATGAACATGTGCGGAATTACTTCTTAGTGTTATTTCTCTTCATTCTTTTTGTTTTTGTTTTTTGTTTTTTTTTTTGAGACAGAGTTTCTCTGTGTAGCTTTAGAGCCTGTCCTGGAACTAGTTCTATAGACAAGGCATGCCTTGAATTCACAGATATCCACCTGCCTCTGCCTCCTGAGTGCTGGGATTAAAAGTGTGCACCACTACCACCTGGCTCTTAATATTATTACTAAACCCAACTATTTCCCCCAACTGGTTTGTAAGCTTCTAGAAACACATAGAGGCATGACTTCAGTATCCTAGGATCTTTCACAGTACTCTTGTCTTCAATAATTGCTAAATAATCAGATTTAAGGCATTAAATTCCATTTCCTCTTTCATATTGTTCCCAGCTCTGACATGGTACCTGTGATGGTTTTTATGTTCTCCTCTGGACCGTGATGGAGTGCCATGATGCTGTGGTACTTGATGTCAGCTGCTTCGGAAGGCTCAGAACTCAGTCCCACATGGTACATGTGATATAGCTGGCTCTTTCAGGTTTCACTGGAAGGTGTGAGGAGGCAAATCAGCCCATGCTGAACATGAGCTTCAGCTGATGGTGACTGGCTCTCATGGAAATCACAGGAGTCAGAGGCCTGTCAGGCTGCTGGGCTTGGTGCTCAGACAGAGTGAAAAACTCATTAGCTAGGCTTAATTAGAGAACTTCCAAAGTCCTTTAATGTCAGCCTACTTCCTACCACCTCATTAATGTATTCAAAAGATTTTTACACCTTTAATGTGGGAATGATTTTTTAAATTCTATCAGCACCAAAATGCCACAGAGTCAAGCTATTAAGCTAAAGAACAAATAGCACAATTATGTCAGTGGAAGTTGCAAGTTTTTGAACCATAACATTTGGTGTTATTAAAGATGAGATTTTGGACTTGGTTTTCACGCAACCCAAAGGCAGACAGCTTAGCACTATTGAGATTGCTACCACCACCCTTCTTCAGAGCATGTTATAGTTTTTAGGAATCTTTCACATCAACCAGTAGATTATCATAAGATGCTAAAGCAGATTAGGGGCAGGTAGTGTTAGTCTCATTCCACAGATGAAGACCTTAAAACCAAATGAGGGCGTAGGGATACAGGTCTGTGCTTTTACGGCTGACAATGAGAATATACATTTCAAGAAAGAGTGACTTGAGGTACAGTCCTGCCAGGAACAAATAGGGGTCTTGGCAGTCAAAGCCTGTTCTAAGGGAAAGGTGGCAGATTGAGTTAAGATGTGTTGCATGAGGTTGTCTGGAGCCTGCAGGATGGGATGAGTAGTCTCTAAGATGCCCCTTGCAGCCTTCCAACCTGCTGTTGTTGAACATTTTTGCTCCATCAAGATCCTCCTGAGTTAACCTGAGAGATTCTGTCCATCCAACCTAAATATATTTGCTCAGTCCACTGCTCTTCTATTTGACAGAGCTCAGCACAGCCTTAGATCACACTGGCTTCATACTGGGCTTTGATAACCTATTCTCAACACTTTAGGGAGCTTTGGGCTACTCTCTGTCTCTTATCAGTTAGGAAATGAACCTCCATTCAGATGTAGAATTTACCTGATGACAGGTCATAGTGGATCAGTGGGGCCTGGTATAGGCTGTGTCTCTTCACCAGGACCTCACCATTGTAATAGATAACCCAGTGTAGTTTTCTCAAATCCCTTGCATTCTTTACACTTGTCTCCCTGTGGCTTTCTTATCCTACGCTAGGGAACACGAGGGGCTCATGTTTCCTGACAAGACTCCCCATCTAGAAAATCTAACACATATACTTCAGTATGGATTTAGGCGCTGCCATGCAAATTCTTATTAGTCTTCCTGTTTGTTCTTATGCTCTTGTTACGCTGCTGGCAGTAGACATACTGTGATGAGGCATACTTCCCCCACGGCCTCCTGCACACCTGGACATAACATGTTTGCATCTTGAAACAAGTCTTCAAGTACCCATGTGTTTTATAGGTGACCACTGCTTCCTGTAACTTTAAGGTATTTCTGATTCAATTTGGAGATGAAAAATTAAATGTTAAGTCTTTTCCTGGGAGGTATATTGGCAGCAAAGAAGATGAAATACATGGAATGGTAATGTCCCTGTGTACTTGAAAAACACAGGTGGTTCTGCTGTCACTGCACACTGAAATATAGTTATGGCTGTAGATGGAAAGGCTTCTCAAGAGTCCTGGTAGTGAACAGCAATTTTCTGGCCTTACAAGGGAAGCAATCTGCTTCTCATCACAGGTTAAATCAAGCATAGTAGATTTTTGTTGTTGTTTGTTTGTTTGTTTTATCTTGGCTTTTGAAATCTTGGAAAGAATTGTTATGCAGTTGACTCCTGTGCATCTTGAAGAAAAGGCTCTGATTACTTAGAGCGAATGTGAATTTTTCCTAACCACCATGCTTCCTGTCCTTCTCACTAGGCTGAAAATCTGCCTAGAGAAACTGTGAGGACTGGATTAGTCGTGGTCTCCTTTGCTGGGACTGTGTGTAAGATGGTGAGAACAGAGTGGGGTCCCACCACAGCCACCAGCTTCTTCATTATGAGAACAACAATGGCTCCTCAGGAGACCTGAACTTCCATATCTGTTAGGAGGATGCCAGGAAGGCCTAGGAGCTATTTTGTCTATGTAGTCGTTTGCGTTGATAACTTGGTCATTTTAAAGAAAGGGATGAGAAAATATGCAGGTGACACCTAACTAAAATCAAAAGCTGGGAACGCCAATCCATGGGTGTAGAGCGATGGTTTTTAGGGGGATGAGTAAGCTCTCATGTTCTTTGGCACGCCACAACAGTGTGAATATAATTAACAGCAATGATCTATATATATCAAGCTAGATAGAAAAGAGGAAATAGTAACTTGAACATGTTCAGCACAAAAGGTGATTCTTTTTCATGTGTGGAGCCCTACTCACTATCTATCTTAATAAAATCATCACATTGTTCCTCATCAATAAACTACAAATATGTGTCAATCAAAAGAGGAGTCCACAGACTTGCACATTGATGACATGGTAGAATGAATGGCATAGAGGGCTGCCTGTTAATCATATGAGGCACCTGCCACAAGGCAGCTCAGACCAGGAAGTTCCTCTCTGAGCTCAGTTTCATATACTGGTAACATGGCAATAGGTTTTTCTGACTTTTCGGGGAAACACAAGAACCCATAGGGAAGTGTGCCAAGGCTTTATACATGTCTTCGAGAAACTAATAGCAATAATAATAATAGTAGTGATTACAAGGTCATATCTTAAATGACCTAGACCATATAAAGGAGACTGACATTTATACAACAAAGTAAAATGGAACATAAGAAGTGAGGTGGCCATGGGACTGATGACATCAGGACTAAATGTGGGACATCAAGTCTAAATCAAATTTAGATGGCATTAGAAGCCTCTGGATAGCAATTTCCCTGCAGTAAACCTAGGTAGGCTGGGGACAAAAGGCCCTCTGCAGGGCTTGCTGGTTTGTCTTATACTGACTGACATGTGATGAGCACCAGTTGTGGGAGGAGTTCATTCGACTTTGTTTATGTGTGACTGCTGCAGATGAAGCTTGAATGTGCAATGAGATCCCAGCTGGGGGATCTCAGAATTCAGGAGGAATACTTGGGGCCATTTCCCCAATGTGTGTGTATGTTTCATTCAGAGAAGACACGGTAGCAAGGTTAAAAGTTTGAGATGTCATAAAGTATTCTCAAAAGATAAATGCTATGTGGAGGAAGAATTGCCAGAAAGGCCAGGGTTCACTCATGATGGCCTTGGAGTGTCCTTGAGGACTACCAGCTACTCAGGGTCCCTCTTAGGTGGTTTCTGAATCTCCATTCACCAGGCTAGTGCACTCACACACTGAATTATAACTACTGAGGGCAGATCTCCAAACACCATGAGTTCACTGGGGCAGAGAGCATGCTATAAATGTTGTATCTGCATTTACCTGTTATTAGCCAATCAGAGTTTATCAATTATAAATTAGTCTAGCTGAATAAAAGACCCTACATGGCTCTCACTGAAAGAATGGCTCCTGGTATGATTTATGGAGCAAGCTGGGGTCTTTAGAAGTTTCTGGATCTGCTAACTATGACATTAAGAATTACTTTCAGGGAGCTGTGCCTTCTCCAGTGTACTTCTAAGGATGCAAATGCTAATGCTAATTGCTAACACCTAGTTTGTGCATTGTGCAGGGTACTCTCTTAGAAGCTCACCTGTCCTATCTCATTGGCAGAGCATCATCTAAGCTGCCTCTGTAGACAAGGAAGTTCAGCCTGGCAGAGGTGATAGAATCCAACCCTGTGGGGATACCTTATGTATTTAATAAAATTAGCCTGGAATATAAGAGAACAGAGTCACCCACAGCTAAGCCATGAAGGTCAGAGAGTGGTGACCCACACCTTTAATCCCATCACTCGGAGACAGATATCTGTCTGGATCTCTGTGAGTTCAAGGCCTAACCGCCAGGCAGTGGTGATGCACACTGTTAGTCCCAGCACTTGGGAGACAGAGACAGGAGGATCTCTGTCAGATCGAGGCGAGCTTGGTCTACAAAGGAAGTTCCAGGGCAGCCAGATCTGTTACACAAAAAACCCTGTCTCAAGAAAACAACAAACATACAGAAACAAAAAAGGATGGAGAAATGCCTCTGTCCTCTGATATTCCAGACTACTTTATTAAATATGCAACATATCACCATACAACTCAGGAAGGGGGTTAGGATGTGTATAGGACAGAACTGGACCTCTGATCTATTTGTCATATATGTCTGACCCACTATATCATCTATGAAATGTAGAATTTTATTTGGGGGAGGGTAACTGATTCAGAGACTCTCAAATCTAAGGGAGATCCTAGACATCCTTAGAACTAAGAGTTAATTTAGTTAAGAGAAATTAGACTCTTGGGAATCTTCAGGTTCCTTATTTCAATATAATATTTGCTCTAATAGTGGTGAAAAAGCTCATAGTTTTCTTAGTTTGGCTTCAGTTGCTGTAATAAAAATCATATCTAAAAGCAACTTGTGGAGGAAACGGCTTAGTTGCCATATGTATGACTCCAAAGTCACATTCGTTAAGTGAGGGTAAGGTAGGAACTCAGCATAGACACCTGGAGGCCAGAACTGAAGCAGAAGCCATGGATGAATGTTGCCTACTGGCTTCTCCCCCTGGCTCCCTCAGCCTGCTTTCTAATACAGCCAGGACCACCCATCAATTAAGAAAAGATGTCACAAGCTTGCCTCCAGGTAACTCTGGTAGAGGTACTTTCATAATTGAGATTTTCTTTTCTCAGATGACTCCAGCTTTTATGACAAGGTACCAAACACCTAACCAGGACAAGAGGATACCTTTGGCTGAGCTGAACTGTCAAGAATTGTGAGTGAATACTTCTCTGTTTTCCACATACTGGTACTATACCAATAGGTACTGAGGGTAGAGAAGATTGCAAACTAGCAACAATAAATGGAAAATGGAAGTGAGGCTCCTAGTCACCTTTACCCTAGAGCTGTCTTCGATCTGGGAGTTCTGTGGGGTGCTTCTTTTCATGCCCCCGTTGGCCTGTCCTCCATCATTTCGGAGCCCAAGGATCAGCACATACAAAGAGACTAGGGATTCTGTGTCTAGACTGATTCTTAGTTCAAGCCTGGGGAGGAAAATAAATAACAACAGCATAACTACCTCCTGGCTGACCAGCACTGTGCTCCCCAAGGAAGAAGCAGGCAAACCCCCAGGCAAGACATCTGTTTCAAAATATTACATATCCAGAGGAAATTGTTGCTGTTGTTCACAAAACCAAAAATTCTTACCAATGGTAAGTGTCCATCAGTGAAAACATTCATGAAGAAAACATGTTATGTACACAGAAGAATATTACTTAGTCACTAAAAAAATGGTTTAATTCTTGAGTTTTCAGCATCGCAATGAATCTGGCCAGCATAGTTAAGTGAAGCAAGCCAGGCCCAGAAAGACAAATACCGCAAGGATTACCTCACTCACTTGTGAAATCAAAACAAGTTGATGTCATAGAATTAGAGAGGGGGAGTGGTGATCAGACAGTGTGGAGAGGAGGAGGTGGGGAAGGAGAGCCTGGCTACACATAGCTAGGTAGATAGAAGATATCCTAACTCTCTAAAGCATAACTGTGTAACTATGGTGAATATTGCCATGTGTATTTCCAAATAACCCACCAGAGGAGAAGAATCTTCTCACAGTGAACAAACTATAAATGGTTGAGGTAAGAGATATGCTAGATGCCACATTCTGATTCTTGCACACAAAGTATTGCTTCTAACCCTTTCTGCACCTCAAAAGTCATATGTCAATCAGAAAGACATAGCAGAGTCTATGGGAAAAGTAAGCAGGGAGCATTTGCTGACTTTGGTTTGCAGCATGGATCTGGCAGATGGGTGTGGGCAGGAAGTTCTGGGACCTCGACAGACGCTGACCAACAGTGGGTGTTGGTGGTCATTTGTCCTTTACCGAGAAGATGGTCACGGTGCCCTTGTGAAGATCAGACTGGGAAATCTAAGTTCCTGCATCATGGCACACAGCAGGGCCTCAGGGACAGAGTTTTTACAAAACAAGAGTATAATGGCCACCTGTCATCCCGATTCGGGTAGGTGAATTTGACTGGTCATTTGAAAGGCTTCTTTCTGTCTTCGGAAATGTGTTTGTCTGTCTGCAAGGGCGGAGATGAAAGACAACTTGTTACAAACCCTTCTGCACCCTGATGGTGGAAAAGGGACAAAATGTCCGTACACTGCCATCTGGTGGTCATGACTTATCACTGCAGTTTGAATTAACCTGTCCACTTGGAAAAGGGCTGGCAAGTTGCCAGCAGTACGTAGCAAAGCAACATTGGAAAAAAAAAATATGGTTTTTGACCTTGAGGCACTCACAATCTAATGGAATAAAACAGCATGTTAACATTTTAAGTAAAAGGTGTAAGGTGGTACCAAATCACAGAACCTCTAGGCATACAGGGAGGAACACCTTCTAGTTGAGTCTCGAGGCATCCTTCTAGGTATCATTGTGACAAAGAAGAGGGAGGGCTCCTTGTAAACACGGAGAACATCCACACCTGGCTTGTTGGTAAGGAATATGGAAATAACTGAGAGAACAGTAATGGTAGACCCCAGGGACCCTGAAATGCCTAACCAAGGGGGCAGGTCTGTTCCAGAACAATAAGCAAGAAAAGAATGGGTTCAGATTTTGGTGATCCCAGTGTGAGCCCTCAGCATCTACACATTAGCTTTCCAAAGGTTCATCAGTGGAAGCCCATTTTCTGAAACAGATACAATCATAGCAGTTATGGTTGAAGTTAGAGTTCATAGGCCAAAAGTCATTCCAACACTGGGTTCCTCATCTGTGGCGCATGTGAACACTATGACAAGTCAGGTGCTTAGGAGAGTCCTTTTGATAGCTGCTGCTGCTGGAGTAGAACTCTGATCTAATATGAGCATCTCCTCTGTAGGTTTAGAGTTCAAACTCTACAGTCTACAACATAGAATATTTATAAATCGAGTCTGAGATCTTTTATTATCCCCTCTTCTAGAACTGTTCTAGATACTTAGTTTTATGGCAATCCCTGTCTTACTGCTCAGTTTTCAAATACAACTCATACCCCCCAGCCCTAGTGGCTAGCTTTATTTTGTGAGAGCAAGGCACAGATCAGTCATCTCTTTCTTGAGCCTCTGTTAAGCATCTCTTGTCTGCCATCCGGTGTATCAATTCACATTCAGTATCTGAAGCCTATGTGTCATCACCAACCCACAGATTGTCTAGGATGCAGTTAGGAGAAGTGATGCCTTGTATCCCACTACCCTGCTAATTCTAAGAACCGCACTTTGTACATACACAGGAGCTGTCTGTCGAGTGACTGCAGGAACCCAATTGGCAGGAGTATCTGTTTTGTGACAGCAAGCGATTGCTGCAAGGCCTTTGCCACAGGTGAGAAATTTCACACTGATATTTGTCTAAGAGTGAGTGGCCTCCCGATGGCAAAGATGATTTCATTACTGAATGCACTTTCTGATGCAAAACAGAAATCCTTACCAACCAGGCAGTATTTCCTTCAATTCTCCCTCCTGTTCCGTCTTTACTGAGGCTTTGCCCACTCTCTCTCCACAGCAGGGTCAGTTTGCTTGAACTTTCCCACATAGCTTCTCTGTTTGAAGGCTGTGTCCGGAACTGCCTCCTTCTTGCCATCTGGCCACTATCTGCCATGTCTTTGCATCCAGCCCCCACCTTTCTTTGGAGACCTTCACACAAAGATGCTAACTCACTCAGTGACTTTTTCTAGTGCACGATTTTGTGCACAGTGTGTTCCACATGGCTGAGTAACTACTTCGACAGTGAATCTTCCTGTCAGTTCATTGCTATTTCCCGGAGAGCTCTGAGCCCTGTGTTCTTTTATATGGCTGCTGCCAAGTTCAATAAACATTAAGCAAGTGAATATCACACTTTACAGTTAATGCTTTGGGCCTGTTCTATCCTTCATTGGAGGAGATGGGAATGTAATACAACCTCCTGCTTTTGATGACTAGAGGCAAGGCAGTGGAACCGAAAACTTGAGGAGACTCTCATGTTCACTTACTCTGTTCAGTGGTATAGCTCTTCATTTTCATGCCATCTCCCTTCAGCAAGCTGAACTCTTTGGAGCAAGGAAAATATAATGCTTGCCCTTTGTCCTGACCACAGTATATGATCAATTATCTGTTCAATGGGTTTCACTTTTAAGGGTGATCTCTTTTAATATCAAAGATATTTGGGATCTGTACAGTTTCTTCAAAGTCAGATGGTTATACTTTTTTAAAAAAAATCTTTCTGGAATCATTTTAAGTGAGCATCAGTGAGGTGGGGAGGCTCATGGCATGGGCACGGGGCTCCTTGCCTCCTGCTACAGCTTCTCACCACCTCTCTGAAGCTCCCTGAGGACAGATGGACAGATATGAATAGAGCGATGGGTAGGGTTAGGTAATCTCTAGACAGCCCTGCTCTCCCCAGGGATATAATAGGGGTCAAGATCTCAGTCATCTCATCTGTGAATTTATTTTCTAGAATCTTCAATTTCTGACAATGGCTGGATGTAATTATATATTACTGGTTTGTTCTCAAGTACCCCACTCTAACTTAAAAAAAAATCCAAACTTTAATGGGTGATTAAAATTGCTTAGTAATTTTTCAACCAATAATAATTGAGTACTAGTTTATATTCTCTTTTGATGATACTGTGAAATCTTTCATAAACAATTCACATTCAAGCACAATGAACCAGTTTGGGGGAAATACAGCAAGTGCAGAGACAGAGTTGACATGCTAGCAACAGTCTTCTCATGTCAGCAGCAGATTATGCAGTAAGGACACCAGAGATGCACTCCAGAGACTGAATCTGACTCCAAATGAGCTAAAACCTCTGGATTCCAAAGGGCTTTGGAACAAGATGTAACCTTGTCTTTATTTACTGATGGTGTTAAGCTACTTTGGTTGGTTGTAGGAAAGAGAAACCCATTGAACTGAAGTGATGGGAATGGCCCCTTCTGATTTGCCAGGAGCCAAATAAGTCTTACTCATCAGGTCTCCCAGTACCTTTCTCTGTAAGGGGAGTGTAATCTGGCACCAACAGATATTCCTGTCTTGACCTATTATCTGAGTTTGAGCAGTTCAAGCCCAGGCTTCTATTCTGCTTGTTGGATATGTGTGGGGCACTTGTCTTCCATGGTGTATGTGTACAGGTTGGAGAGCAACTTTGTGGGGTCAGTTTTCTTTCCCTACCTTTTTATGGGTGTCCTGGAGTATTTGTTTAACTATGTAAAGATTTGTTGCATTTTTTATGTTGTGGAATATTTGTTTAACTATGTAAAGATATGTTACATCTGTTTAATTATGTAAAGATATGTTGTTGTTTTACTCTGCCTGCCTAAGGCACTTGATTGATCTAATAAAAAGTTGAATGGCCAATAGTAAGGGACAAGGTATAGAAGTGACTTCTGGGCAGGGAGAGTGAGTGATAAGAGGAATTTAAGCTTAGGGAAAGAAAAAAAGAAACACCAGGGCCAGCCAGACAGACATGGAGAAAGCAGGAAAAGAGGGCATACAGAATGAAAGAAAAGTTAATGTTGATGAATAGAAACATTTCAGTTAAAAGAGCTAATGAGACAAGCCTAAGCTAAGGCTGAGCATTTATAGCGAACAATAAGTCTCTGTGTCTTTATTTGGGAGCTGGTTGGTGGTCCAAAGAGAGCAACTACCATGTGTTTTAGGGATGAGGCCCAGGTCAATGGTGTCTTTACCCGCTGAGCCAGTCAGAGATCAAGCTCCCATTTCTGTGTTTCCTCTTCAGTGTGACTCAGTTGCTCTGTCAGGTTCTACTTTGCTTAGAATCTATTCTTTTCTTTGTGTATCAGAAAAGCTGCATCAATCATTTACTCTGCAACAAGAACGCTGGAGAGATGTAATTTGATTGCTATGATTGGTTACTTTGGCCCCTTAACTGGCCAGTTTTTCTTCAAGACACACCATAGTTGCTGAGTACCCTGCTTTGGCAATCTTTAGCACACGGGCAGTCTGTTTTAGTACTTTCTTTTAGCATTACTAACTTGGCCATTACTTTCTGTTTTTAAGATTTGTTTTCAATTAATTGTGTGTGTGTGTATGTATGTGTGTGTGTGTGTGTGTGTGTGTGTTTATGTGTGTGTAGGCCAAAGGCATAAGATTTCCCTGGAGCTAGGGTAGCAGCATGAGATGCCTAACATGTTGGGGAGCTGAATTCAGAGTTCCAACAGAGCAGCACACACTCACCACTGAGCCATATCTACATCCCATAAACATTGCTATTGCTAAGCTGACTGGGGCTCTGAAGACTGACCATTTCCTTACAAGATGTAATGGTGTAAAAGTTACACCCTCCACCAGGGATGTTTCTACTAGTGTCGTGAAAAGCCAGGAACAGGCAGGGTTGCTTTTTGGTGCTGTTTCCATAGCTACCTTATGAATGTGGTACAAGAAGAAGAGCACAGAAAACATAAAACATATAAAGAAAAATAGCTTTGGTCTTAAAGAAAATATTTTCTGGCAGTCGCAGTCCAAGATGGATGGTGTTGGGAGTTATGTCAGATAGCGTTTGCGGTTGCCGGAAGTTCACAAACCATCATTACTCACTGAGCTTCTGTACAACTTGCCAGGCACAGATAGTGTTTCTTAAATAAATACTTCACTTCCAACCATATGGTTATCAGTCAAGATCTGTTTTGTTTCAGATTCTCTAAGAACAGATCCTGAGGAGAAGGGGGGTCATGTGATTTGAGGGTATGCTCGTGTCCCCACCCCCCACTCCACCCCAGCCCCACCTCCCCCCCCCGCCCCCTCCTCTCCCCCTCCCCCAGAGGATAAGAGAAAGCAGGATGGGGGAGGGAGGGATGGACAGCAGTGTGATCTGCTGGGACAGCCAGTCCTGTTTTGATTTGCAGGAAGTTAATTGTCTCAGCCTGATACAAGTAATCTGCACTTCTGAATTCTGGGTCAGACAGTGGGGGGTGAGGAGTACTGTATGATGTCAGACTTGCTATAACACCTTGTGTCTTGGGTAATTTCTCTGCATTCGAGTATGTAAACTGTAGCTGTGGAGAGATGAACATTCAGTTGGCAGATGGGATCTATGTGGGGCACCGTTAGCACCTACTGTATGGCTCCTGTAAGTGTTCCATGGGAATCCCAGCTACAGACAACAGAGGAAGGTATCAGAGGAACGGAAAACTAAGTGATTAGATAAAGGGCAGGAGAAGATGTGGACTATGGGCAGAAGCCAAGGTAAGCTCTAAGTCAAGACTGTAGAGGACTCTGTACTATAGAGTGCTTTCGTCCATAACTGATAGCCATCTTACCTGGATGCCATTGTGCATTGCCATAGCCTCTTAACTCCCTTTCAGTCCTGTTCACACAGATGTCTGGGTGGCAGCACCTGATTAGCCAATTCTAGTTTCCACGTCCATCAGTTAATGGGCTGGAAGTGTCAGGTGACATGGCCCTTTCCTTTTGGATGCTGGGAAGGCATGGCATCTCATCTTAACCGTAATCACATTCTCAAAACAAAGTCACAGGGCTAGGAGCTGAACAGAAAACTCTCATCGATGGCAAGAGTACCTGAAAACCTTGCAAACTATGTGGAAACATCTCCTTTCATAATCATGAAAATGAAGGTGACAAGAAATAACTTTATTAATCCATTTAGAGATGTTAAGAATTTTCATGTATTTACTTACTGAACATGTATTGATTCATTCTAGGTACTTCCAGGTGTTGGGATTCTATAGCAAATAAAGTAGACAAAAGGCCCTGTCCTTACACAACACACATTTTTGTGTATTATGGGACGGGAGAGTGAGGTAGGGAATGGAAGGTAACTCCAACTCTTGATGTATCAGAGGCTGATGGAGAAATTAGTAGGCAGTACCAGGAAAGGAGTACAGGAAGGTGTCTACACTATGAAGAACAGCCACTTTAACTTGATTGGTTAAAGTCTTGCTATGACAGTGACATCAGATATTAACTGCATGAAGAGGAAAGGGGATAGAAGCGGGTGATGTGGGGGTGGAGTACCAGACAGAGAAAGCAGTAAGAAGAAAAGAAATGGGTAATGTGGAGGCAGAGTGCAAGGGAGAGGATTCAGAAGCCCAAGCTTCCCAGGTACCAGCCCAGCCGCTGTGTTCAGGGACTGGAGGGAAACCAATGCAATGGGGGTGGAGGATAAAGGAAAGAACAGTAGGGGGCAGAAAGGGGAAGCTAAATCATGAAGACTTTGGAGCTCATACAATGCTCTGAGTAGCAGATCGACCTAAGCAGTGAGGCAGGGACTCTGTTCAGAGGTTTCGATAATAAACACTAAGGCATGGAGGGCAGTGTCTGTGGAGAAACTGTAAAAATAACAAGAATGTGCCTGTGCAGTGGGTGGAAAAATTGCCCCCTAACATGTTCACATTCTGATACCTGGAAACTGTAAGGTAAACAAGACTTTCAAGATGCAACTACACTAAATCTCTCAAGTTAGAGAGATTATTCTGGGCTGTAGTGGACAAAATGCGGTCTCAAGAGTGATTATAATGATTTACAGTGGGCAGGATAAGGGATCACTAACTGATCGTCAGTGGGTGAAATGGATAACACAGGGAGGGATGGAGGGAGGATGGAGAAGGATATAGAGACAGACTCATGAGAGACAAGCACTTAGAGACAGATACACAGAGGGAGACAGAAAGGAATGCTATTCAATCATAAAAAGAAGAGAAATCTTTTTATTTGAAGTAAAAAAGTGTATCAGTGATGTAACAAACATTTCAATTAACTTGATTGTGGTACTTATTACACAGGCATACCCAATCTCAAATATTACATTGCTTTTCTTAAGCTCGTGTAGTTTTCATTTTTGGTCACAATCAATACAGCTGGGGACAGTAAGAAGAATGAAGAGGGAAGAAACAATGGAGATGCTGTACTACTGGCTTTGGTGATGTAGGGATTACAAGCCACTGCAAAAAGCTGGCTTCTAGAAGCTAGAAAAATCAAAGAAGCTGTTTTGTAGGTCTGCTCTTGCAGACAGAGCCATAAGGGGAAAAACAGTGTTTTCATTCATTGTCATTGTTGTGATTGGTTACCGCAGTGAGAAGACCCAGATACATGCTATCTGATGGAGGAGAACAAATCATGTTTACCGATACTGGCTACAGATGTGAGAAGAAGCCAGTGGTGCTGATGCAAGATTGTGGGGGAGCAGTTGGAAGGACAGAATGTCTTCTATGTCAGTGAAGATGGCAGGTTCCAAATGACATTGTCCCGGCCCATCCAGCTATGTCCCTTCCATTCAGAACATGGCAAGCAATGATCTGGAAAAGTGACCGTGGCTTTGTGGCCAGGAAGATTTTTTCATGGCCACCACCCTGGAGTGATTTAATATGACCACTGACACCAGACACTTTCTGTACAGCCTCTGTCTGACTGCAGGGAGCACAGAATTGGATGAGATTAGACACATGCATTTTATTTTAAGGCAGAGATAAGAAAATATCTGTATCATAGAAGTTATTTTGAGGTAAACCATGTTGACTGGAAGCCACAGCTGTCCTGCTGATGGGATCTTTGAAATGAGGGACAGATTTTCTAAGACCATCATTTTAACCAATATACATCTCTTAAGATTATCCTTGACTGGTGACACACCACTCTAGTACAGTGGTAGGAGCTGGAGAATCCCACAACCCTAACTCTTGTACTTTCATGCTCTTTCTGAGGCTCAGCATTCCCATTGTACATCCAGGATGCTGCAGCAGAGGTTTTCCAAGATCCTTAGCATGTCTGGTTATTGCCTACGTCTGCTATGTAGCTATCAGAGGCTTGGGTAAGTTGCTCAGCCATCCAGTTTCCCAGAACTCTCTACCTCTGGTTCAAAGGAGAAGACACTGGCCTGTGTCTATCTTCTTTCTCCTGCTGTATTATCAGGCTTTATTCCAGCCATAGGTTTGCCATTGTCCAGGCTGCAGTTGGCAACCTTGGTTCTTTCTCAACTGGCCATGACTCACACATCCATGAGTAGGGAAGACAGACTCCTCTCAAGGGGGTCCAGGACAGATGGCACACATCCTTTCCAGACTGAGTGTTGAATGACAGACTCTGTGAGGGGGCCCTGCTCTGATGGGGAGCTCTGGGAGGTGGATAAAGAGGTCAGATTCTGAGCACCTTCTATTCTGGTTGGCCTAATGTTTTTTTTTTTGGCAAACGACAGGGAGAACAGGCCAAAAAAAAAAAAAAAAAAAAAAAAAAAAAAAAAAAAAAAAAAAAAAAAAAGGAAGAAATTAGTGTCCAAGGGGGCATGGCAATTATCTTTGATTTTCTTCCAGAAAAAAATTTCCATGAAAACAAAGAAATAAAACAAACACTGTGCTATAATCTCCCTAGTGAAGGAACGGCAAGGCAGCTTTTAAGTGCTGGCCTCCTAAGCGCCTTGTAAGAGTCTGGAGCCTGCCAGGACTATGTGACCAGACTTCAAGGTCTGCCCCTTCTCCTTTCTGACTGTGGCAAATATGATGCATCTAGCAGCATGCAGATTGAATTGCTTGTGTTGAGTATTATGGGATGAGTATTCTAGAGATGAACAAGGCTCAAATAAGTCAGCAAAAGGATGAAAGGCACACCATCCATGTACTTGGGCACATTATAGATGTTACATAGTTATTTGGGCTCTCAAAGGACCATACTGATAAAACAATGATTTTGGCCAATATTTTTTAATCAAGAAAGAACTGTTGAATGGACATCAATATTATAGTCATTATTAAGACCATTGGAGGACTCCCCGAGTCTTCTCAGGTAAGAAATAGTAACCATCACTATTTCCTGGCTTTTGAATTCTTTCTACTCATTTATTTTTCTATAGTCCCTTAAGTAGTCTGATAAATATGGCTTCCTTATTGTTATTTTGAGAAAAAAAAAAAACCTTAGAACAACGGTATTTCTAGGAAGAGCAGACACCACTCTTAGAAGGTACTCAGCACCATCACCCTTAGAAAGTACCCAGCAAGGTACTGTGCTTAACCACAGTACCTCCTTACCCTACATCCCTCTCACCCAGTGTGTCTCTGTTGTTGGTCCTGGCTTCTACTCTTTACTTCATAGCCTTATTACCTTCTCTTCATGTTCCCTATTTCTGGAGATCAAACTGAAAGATCCTTATTTTAACTCTTAATGTTTTACCTATTTCTTGGGAACTGTGCTCAAAAGCAACCTTCTTATCCGAGAACTTTCTTTTGTCTTTTGTCTCAGACAATAGACAGTTTCTTCCTCCGAGGAACTGTGTAGTAAAATTTATTGTCTCCAGAAATTTCTGAGTAGCTGGCAGTGACCCCCACAAAGATCAAAATGTGTGCTTCTCTTTACCACATTTATACTCCACTGCCCTGGGTCTGTGCCATTTGGTGCTTACTTTTTATTTAATTTTTGTTTCACTGCTATAGTATATTTTACAAAATGTTCAAAATGGTAATGAATCTGAGCTATGCACCTAAAAAAAGATAAATTTTCTTGCCAGCTTATGAGAAAGAGATATAGATGTGTGAGCCAATTCTGAGAATTACAAGTTTTCTAAGGAAGAGTCTTGGGAAAATGGTATATTCACTAAGTGATGGGCGGGATGGAGGTGGTTGGTAGCTTAGGTAAAGAGGATGGGAAGAGAGGGTGAAGAGAGGGTGAGGGCCATGTGGAGAAGGAGTTTGAAGGAGATTGAGGAGAGGAAAGGACAAAATCATATGTGGCCGACAGAATAGAGGGGGAGATGGCAAAGCTTGTGTCGGCTGTGTCCTCAGGTAGGAGTCACGTGCTGTTGTGTTTCAGTGTTTCTGTTGTTACACCAGCAATCTGATATCAACCTGGAGTCTCAAGCAATAATGATCTCTTTAGTGGCTGTTGCTGGTAATGACCTGGAACACTGATTTTTGTCCTGATAGTGTCCTGTGATGTGGGAAGATAAACCTGGACATGCCAGGCTAGTGTACCCAGGTAGCATGGATTTGTACTCACAGCCTTTGTCAATGGCTCCTGCAGTAGATGGGAGGCAGTGTTTTTGTGAAGACTTCATGAGTTGTGGAAATCCACAGCTAAGGATCTCTGTGACCATTTCAGCAGGGTTGGGCAGGGTAGCCTTCTCACATGCAGATATGCTGTAATTAATGTCATGGTAAGTTCCAGCATTTCAAAGGGGTGCTGTCACACAGTGACTCAGCAATGGATGTCTGGGTGAATAGATAGAGGCTGCAGCTAAGTGCTGAGAGGAAAGAGTGAGCTGATGGGGAGATCATCCTCTTTGGGGCTTAATACACAATGAAGCATTTCTTGGCAAATGTGCACTGATTCTTTAGAAAGGAAAGTAGAGATAAGCAGAAAGGTCCTAGTCAACCTGAGCCTTGATGTGTTCATTTCTTTGTAGTGTGCACATGGCCTCACAAGGGCAAATGAACATTTACAGACAACAGCAATAATGCTCCCACACGATCTCACACACCGCAGTCAAATCAGTTACTTTTGGGCTGTTTTTACTTTACTTTCATTTGGATTGTCCTCAGTTTTTGGTAAATTTTACTTCTGCTAAGAAAAATAAAGAAGTTATTTGCCTTGAGCTGAGGAGAAAAGAGGAAAAGAGTCATTCTTCTGTCCCCTTCTGTCGCTGCAACCCACAAGAGAGGACAGGGCATGATGGAGACAACAGGGAACAAAGTAAGGGGAGGCCAGGAGAGAGTGGAAGCTGAGAGGAAGAGGTGGGTGCTGGGTTGCTGCAGGCTCACCCCAGACCTCATCCTGCCATTTTTTCTCCAGAAGGGGATCTCGCTCAACAAAGGAACATTCTCACTGTGTTATTCCTATCAAAACTAGCAACTCTTTCTTTGAAGGGTAGCTTTAAAAATTATTTCAGTATTGTCACTGTGGCTAGAATATAAGAAAAGATATCAGACTCTTCCTGGCTGGGGTAAGGCTGTGTTTTTGATTTTCACTATGGCTAACATATTTTCCTGTGTAGTATTAATGGTAGCTATCTCATGGGGCCGTGAAGAGAATTTGAAATAATGTAGTGAAGTATCTGTTCATTGGCTGGTACACCATAGGCAAGTAAGAAACATCAATGTTATTATTATATTTTAAATTTAAAATTATTTTAACTGAATGTTTAAGATACATATCTGCAGGGACACTCTGATATTCTGAGACACGTGCACATTGTGAAATGTCAGGGAAAATACATTTACCTTTGAAAACACTTGTTCTTTTTTTTTTCCTTCTTTATTTTGTATTTATCAAAAAAAACACAGTAAAAAGAATTTAAAATGTGGAAGAGTTAACAATAACTATACAGAACTATACAGAGGATAAGAATGATAAGCATGGCTTATCAAGGGTAGAAATACAAATAAGATTGCTACACCTATATTTTCTTTGTGTTCATCTTTCCCTTTGAATTTTTTTTCCATCCCTGTATATCCTTATTCAAGGTCTCTTCCCCCTCCCAACACATATGGTCATTTTTTTCCTCTGCAACTCCCCATCCCCTCCCTGGGCAGGGAGCAGACACTCCTATGGTCCCACTGACCCAATAATGCTTAGATCAGTCTCCACTTCTGGCCAAATCCAGTTCTTTCCCCCCTCCCTCAAGAGTGAGTCAGGTGTTCCTCTAGGTGGAGTGGGATCCAAAGGGTCAGTCCAGGGTGTTTCTGATCCCAAGCTGTTCCGTGGTTGTGGTTTGCCGCTTGGGCATGTTTGGCTTTTTTTCT
>PVIH01021013.1:0-30823 GCA_004025045.1 Sigmodon hispidus | reverse complement strand
CAGGCGCTGAGGCCCGCCGAGCCCTCCTCACCTCTGGTCAGGGTTCGAATCCGCCCCTCAGGGACCCCTGCAGTTAGTTTGCTCAGTTCACTCAGTTCAGGGTCGCAGTAGGGCTCCTAGTAGATTCCCTGAGCAGCAGGAGCTGCGGGTGTGGCCAGGTGCAGAGTTCAGCTGCCCCTGCTCCAGAGTGCGCTGGGACTCCGCAGAGAGCACAGGTCCTGGTCTTCATATTTTCTTATGTTTGTTTCGGTTATTACTGGTTTTTTGTTTTAGTATGGGGTATTTTATTAGTATTTCAAGTATTTCAAGGTTACAAAGTATGAATTTGTTAAAATCACTCATTGTTGGGCTTAATTTTGCTATCTAAAAACTCACCAGTTTTTTCAGAATTTTCAATTTATCCAAACAAATTTATAATGTATGTTCTTATCATTTTCTGGAATTTCATTCATATCTGTTATAATATTGGCCTTTCAATTTCTAGGTTTTTTTGAAGTAAGTTTTCCCTTTTTTGTGTAATTTGGTTAAGAATTTGCCAATTGTGTTTAATTTTAAAATAAAATAAAATAAAAAAGATTTATCACAATTACTAATTTCAGACATACAAATAAGTAACATCAATAATGTTAACTAATTTCACAATGAGTAACAAAGAAATGAAGAAGAAATATACAGGTATGCCAGAAGTGGGATGTCTTTTTATATACTGTGAATGTGCTTCATTGCCAGCTGCTAATAAAGAGGCATGTTTTGGTCAATGCCAAGGCAGTTTGGAGGTAGGCAGAAAATTCAAGCAGAGATAAAAACACAGGACAATAGGCTGCTGGAAGGTAATATGTAATGGAACATATATAAAGCTACAGATCTGCATGACAATGCATAGACGAATAGAAATGGGTTGAGTTCCATTGTAAGAGCTAGTTCGTACTGAGCCTGAGCCATAGGCCAAACTTCTTGTTTTAATATAAGCCTCTGAATTATTATTTATAAGCAGCCATGGAACCACTGGCAAGAAAAATTCCTCTGAGCCAGGGCTAGGCCAGGCTAAAAAATTTAGGCTATATATTCTCATTTCAATATAGTTGATAAACTTTTTATACAAGCATTCCAAAAATACACAGAAGGGAAGGATTTGTTATCAATAAATAGTATTATTTAGTAATTTGCAATCCAATAGAACAGAATAAAGTTATATCTAATAGTGACAACATATAAAGTCAATGCAGGGTGAATTAAAGATTTCAGCATCAGTCACTATTATACAGTTAACAGCAAGGGTAGAGACAACTTGTGTGTGTGTGTGTGTGTGTGTGTGTGTGTGTGTGTTGGTGGGGATAAACCTTGGTCTTTGAGCACCAAATAAACATTCTACCAGTAAATAATATTTTCACCTAAAAGAAGCATTTTGTCTACAGAAATGATTATTACATGCCCATTTTATTTTTTAAAATCAATAGTTCCTAAGATGTAATAAAAAAGTGAAACAGACAGTCTCTCACTTATTATCTAAATAGAGTTTTCTGTAAATGAGGGACATGTGGCACAGAGGAATCAGGTTGAGAAATGCAATAATACTCTCTTTGGCTAGTATGATCAAATGCATAGTTTTGAAGCACTTTTTTTTCTTGTGTCTTTTAGGAAATGCACCCATAACTTCACAAATATGATTGACTAAACATGACTGGGACAGTGATAATCAAAGACAAACAGAAGTAGATAGGAAAGACCATGAATCCTCAATCTTATACAAAAAACAACATACAATGAAAGAAAGTTTAAATTGCAAAAAATAGTCTTCCCCAGAAATACTAAATGGCCTGTCCTGAGAACATACATACAAAAACATTATGCAGAAAGATTAGGTTATATTTGGAACATATATGTCCACATATATAATACATATCTTATATATGTGATATATATATATTCCAAAATTGATGAAAATGGAGAAAATTAATTTGAATGAAAGTGAGAATGGTTATGTGAGAATGTTTGGAAGGAAGAAAGGGAAGAAAAAATGATGTATTTATATTATAATCTCAAAAATAGAAGAATAATAAACATAAATGTCACTAAACCTAGGTAGAACTGTGTAATATGATTTTCTTCAAAATTCTCTTAAATGACAAGTAGATGGACTTTTATACAGGATACTATTGCTAGGGTCTTGAAAATTCCCACAAAGGACCACGCTTCATGCATGAAATCAGCAAAAGTGTTTATGATACCAGAATGCTAGTGCGGTCCATTTAACATAAGAGTAAAATGGGAATGAACCCAGTTCATAAGTTCTATTTAAATATAATTAAAGGAAATTCCTAGAGCAGTTAGGTCATCTTAGATATGATTGGCTTACACAAATGGGAATAATATCAGTATATTCTAACTGGCTAGGCTTGGCTAATACTACAGCATTTCCTTTTGCAGGAACCTGGTGAGTCCCAGGCTTTGTCTTATTAAGTTATTACTTTGAGCTGTTGACTCCGGGAGCTGACTCAGTGACCCAGGCTTGGTATCTACTGTCTCACTTGTCCCTGCTGTCAGGAACATTGATGATTGATTGTCCTTTGTTTATAGCTTCCTCAGAAATTGCTTACTCAGTCTCAGAAACTGAAATTGAGGTAATCTGTGACCAAAGACTGAGCAGGCTGTTAAGGTATCTACTTGGTCCTCTCGACTATATTAAAAGTAATTCAGTTATTGAACCTTTCTTCAGTTATTGAACAAATACTAGGAAAAGTACATGATCATTAAAGGTACAACACTGAATAAAGGAACATTTTAATTTTGACACATTAAGCATATACTATGCGTGGGTTCTATTTATGTATGTTGTAGCCATGTTAAAATTGAAAATGTAAAGTAGGCATTGCATAAATATCTCACCACCACAAAAAGACCTCACACAAGATACTTATTTGCAGACATGTGTTGCATGGGGAAAATGGCTTTATCTGAGTGGGGATGGAGACACTAGAGGACCAGGGCATGGTGGTGGGAATTATGGAGGCTTGAAGCATGCACAGTGGAAAACCACACAGAGATAAAAATATGTTTCATTAGTTGTTAGTGATGGCAATCTATTGGCTGTGAGTCACTGGAAGCAGAGAGAGACCTGGTTCTGGGATGTGGGCAGAAGACTTTTGAGGATTCTCAGTACCCTCAAGAGTAGCATCATTCAGTTATGATTCAAGAAGCATGATAGTTAAAAAAATAAATCTATTGATTCCTCTGTTAATACACAGAAATTTTCTCTGCCACAAAATTTATATCTTTTAGAAAAGGAGAGAACTAGAGACAATCAAATTAAGAAAACTAAGAGTATCTTAGAAAGACAAATATTATGTTTTATTTACTTCGTGGTTCCTAAAATTTGTATAGGTATGTGAAATTATATGCATATAGACATGCAGATAGAATCATCAAAACTGATTCTATTATGAGTAGAAAATAAAAGAAAGGAAAAAATAAAAAAAAATTTAAAGCTAGAATAGTAAGATAGAGTCAACCATTTTGAATATTATAACCAGCATTTAAAGTTTCAGTAATAAAAGTTTAGTATCCTTAGCCATCAGAGAAATGAGAATTAAACGTGACTCTGAGATTCCATCTTACACCTTTCAGAATGACAAAATCAGAAACACTTATGACAGGTATATGCTGAAGAGGATGTGGAGCCTGGGGACTACACCTCCATTACTGGTGGGAGTGCAAACTTGCATAGTCACTTTAGAATACAATATGGTAGTTCCTGGGAATTAATCAACCTCAAGCTGTACAACTCTTGGGCATATACCAAAAGGATGCTCAGTCCTATCAAAAGAATACTTGCTCAATTATATTCATAGAAGCTTTATTCAAAGTAGCCAGATCCTGGAAAAAATCTAGAGGCCCCTCACAAAAAGAATGGATAAAGAAAATGTAAAACACTTACACAATGAAATACTAATAAACTGTTAAAAACAATATCAAGAAATTTGAAGAAAAAATGGATAGAACTAGAAAAAAAGTATCCTGAGTGAGATTACAGAGAATAACAAACATAATGTATACTCATTCATAAATGGTTATTTTCTGTAAAGTAAAGGATAATTGTGCTGTAATCCACAAATTCAGAGAGGCTAGGTAAAGAAGGGCCCACATGGATCTTCCTGAGAAGGGGAAATAAAGAAATCTCCTGGCTGAACTAGTGGTGGGTAAAGATAGGAACATGAGGGGTCAAGTTGGAGCTACAGAATATAGAAAGAGATGACGGGAGAGGGGGGCATTTTGAGGTCAGGTAGAAATATGATGCAAGGCAAACACCCACAAATTTACAAGGATGATCCCTAATAATAGTGGATAGGAAACCTGAACAGTCATATGTAGTTCCACATGTGTTAGCCAGTTCCATCATATAGATAACTAAATACAAGTAATTTATCCAAATTAATATCTTTAAATATATGTAATACATATAACCAAATTTACTAATGCTCAAATTTTGGAATATTAGTTAAGCAACTTTGCCAGTTAGGATTGCAACACAAAAACTGACAAATCTAGGGTTTTCATTATTAACTACAGTAGAAGTTATATCTTAGTACAATCACCAAGAATGTAGATGCAGTTGCCATTTATTTAATGGGCTAGGAAATAAATCTACAATATGCATATTAGCAGAAAAATAAAAATTAAATTAAAATACATACACATTTAATGTAACAACTGCTATGGAAAATTATATAATGTTTTATTAATGCGTCATCACATTTTGAATCAGCATAAGCAACTTATTACTGCAGTATTAAAATGCTTAAAAACCAGGTCCTAAACATGCAGGATGCCAAAAGAATTATTCATTGTAACATGAAGAAAGATGCAAAATAAAGATATATCTTTCTTGAAACAATGATAAATAAGATCTCTCTATCTCTTTCTCTCTTACTCATTCACGCACAGAGATACACACACATATTCACACTCACACACAGAGGTGTACTGTACAGAAGTACATATCTGTTCAAACAGCATTAGTATTAGTATTAGGAAAACATGCATCTTGTTACATAAATAAAACTTGACATTATCTTAAGTAAAATGAACCAATCATAAAAGACAAATAACAGAGAAAATTTACATGAAAAATCTGTGAAGTGGAACTCAAACAATCAAGGAACAATCAACATTACCAGAAATGAAGTAAAAGATATAAAAGGAGAAATGTAGATCAATGAGTACAAGTTTGCAGTTTTTCAAGATAATTTCTGGCTAGTACTTATGAACAATGTGAGTGGACTTATATAATGTGACTGAGATAACTAAATTTTATTCTGTGTTTTATTACACTAAAATACCATAAAATGTACTTATATAGAACCTGTTCAAGGATCCACAAATTACAAAACATGAGATTTAGTATTTGAGAAATATCTCTTACTTCAATGTGTTTTATTCTCATGCATGGCAACAATAGCCAGGAAGAGGTAATAGAATTTGCAAAAAAAGAATAAATACATATTGGGGAATAAATTTCAGTCAAAATTTATTTTTTTTGGCCCAAGTATCTAACATCTCATACATCATTAACATATTACCACTACTTCCTGTTAGTTTATTTTTATTCTTCAAAATAAACGAACCAGTGTGTTTCTGTCCATCTTCAGAAGTATTATTTTCTGAGCATTAAATAAAACTAATTCAATATGTTGGTTTTTATGGAGAAAATGCTTGAAAATTTATTTTCTTATTTGTTTGCCTTTTCAGTGTAACAAAAAAGAAGTTATTTTTGCTGGAGCTACAATGTACAATAACTGTCAATTTTAGGGGTTTTTGTTGTGAATTAATTATTTCCATTTCTTGGTTATAATTAATAAAAAATGTTTGATTATGTCAGGTGTTTATATATAGCAGAGCTCACATCTCACATGCTTACTGAACTGTAACAAGAATAATTCAATAACAACCATGTAAATTGTTTTACTAAGAAGAAAGATAATAAATATTCCTTTTTTAAATGAAGATATCCTAATAAATCACAAAGGAAATGCTGAGCACTTCTAGATCCTATTTGTTATATATATTCTTATCAATAAGTACAAATCCTAAACTTTGGGATAAGTGGTAAGTTGAGTAAAGGAACTTCTAAGATTTTATAGTACATATATTATATATATTTGTGTGAATATATATTACTTATATATAGATTATATATAATATACATATATGAATATTCTTATGTATGCACACATAATTTTAGTTTTGACTTTTATTTTTTTATTATGAATAAAGTCATATTTTTTAATCCATGTATTCCTTTGTTCAGACTCCCTTCCCCCTCCTGCCCCTCCCATCACATTATCTCCAGTTCAGCAAGGGCAGGAGGTCCCAAGGTCCCAGTGTAGCTTAGTTCAGCATCTACTCCCTGCAGATCCTCTTTCCTCACCCCAACAACAAGACTGGGTTAGTTGTTCCTCTGGAGGGAGTGGGCTCCAAGGTGCAGGTCCAAGGTGTTTCAGATCCCAAGCTGTTCAGTGGTTGTAGTGTGCAGCTTGAACATGCCTTTCTTTTTGTTTTTTGTTTAAAGCCCACTAATGAGTGAGTATATCCTCTAATTATCTTTCTGGGTTTGTGATACCTCGGTCAGGAGGATATTCTCCAAATCCATCCATTTGCCTGAAAATATTAGGATATCATTTTTATTTACTGCTGAGTACTACTCCATTGTGTAGATGTACCACATTTAGTTAATCCATTCTTCAGTTGAGGAGGAGCATCTAGGTTGTTTTCAAGTTCTTGCTTGCCTTTGACATTTGTTTTTAAGTTTTATTAATTCATTAAGAATTTTATGCAATATGTTTTGATTATATTCATCCTCTATTCATATCTTAACTCTTTTTCAATCTACCTCTACCTGCTTACCTGCCTCCTCATTCATTTTTCCTCTCCCCACTAAATAATTCATGTAATCCAGTTTTTGATACAAATGTATTCTGGGTTTGGTGTCATTCCCTGAAGTATGGTCAATATACTTCATTGATTAAGTGATTCTCCCTCTCACAGAAGCCATTAGTAGCTAATAAATTGTTATCAGATGGTAGAACCTCAGGAGGCCAATCTCTGCTGGAGTTTTTACCTGACTTGATTTTGTGCAGATAGTGTGTAGTGAAGCATAGCTGTTATATATGCATCAGCTGTGGCAAATCCAGGAAGCAGCATTTCAGAGCTATCCTCCCCATCTTACAGCTCCTGCATTCCTTTCTCTTCTTTTACTATGCCATGATTAGGGTTTGGAGGTTGATATACATGTTTTACATCACTGCAATCATCAATACCCATGGCAATAAGAAGCCTCCCTGACCAACAATTGGAAAAATACTGATGACGAAGTGATGATAATCATTATTTTCTACAGTTTTTATTGGGATATTTGTAATTCTTAAGCATATTTTCATATTAAGCTAATTGTACATATTTAATATTTTTATAAAATGTGTTTTTCTATATCTTCTAATTTTCCAAAAGTTTTAGTTTTGCCTTAATTTGATATATTCATCTAATGTTTGAGTAATAATATCTTTGTGTATATATTCTATACTTTTATATTGAATGTTTTTCTTAATGTTTCATGTGTTAATAACATTAGAGATGTGTATTATAACTGAGGAATTTAATACCTTTTTATCACTTGGTTTTGTTTGTTATTAGTGGTAGACACGTGCCTGATAAGTGTGGTCTTGATTCCTTTACTGTCTATGTGCTCATGCTCAGAATTTTCTACAGGTTTTGAGTTTATATGCAGTTTTTCCTTGATATTTTGTTGTTGTTGTTTCTCTAGTTTTGTTTTGTTGCTTACTTTGTGCTGAGTGGTCTCTAATTCATCTTACTATTTACTATATTTAATGTTGTATTTCTAGTACTTCTTTCTTTAGCAATTTTGATACTCATTGCAGCACATTTTGGACAATATTGCACCACTATAATGATAATTTTAGGTCTCTTAATACTATTTTTTACGATACAAAGTTTGGAAGACAGTACTTGAAACCTTCTTGAAAAATAACTAAGAATTATGTAGTAAAACTGACAATGACTATTACCTATTCTTTTTATTTTTCTAGTATATTTATTCAATAAAAACCCATAGTATCTACAACATAAATAGTATGTATAACCATATTTTGTGTTGTTTAAAATAACTGTCTTGAATATTAATAAGCAAATATCCATTGATAAGAGGCTAGATAAATGAACTGTGAGCTTCTTGAGCTGTGTAATGTCTTTCAGGGCTAAAAACATTTTTAGAAGGGTAAACTACAATTCTGAGCAGAATTCCCTCATTAATCAATAAACAAACCACAAACGAGAAAAAATAAAGTCTTATATACACTGTCATAATTTTCATTGCAGTGATACAATATCCTGACAAACACAAATTAGTAAAAAGTTTGTCTTTATTTTATTTTTACAATTTATTTTCTGTAGCTTACAATTCTATGTTATAGTCAATTGTCGCAAAATCCAAGTAGCATGGACATAAAGCATATTGAAAGATGAAGGGAATGAAACCATGTATGGGTAGAACTCAGATCTCTTTCTCTAATCTTATGCAGTCCAGGATTCAACCCCTGGAAATGGTGCCAACATACCAAGGTCTGGGTATTCATTCCTGATTAACCCAATACAGAAATAAAACCTCTCACAAGCATGCTCACAAACCAATCACAAACTAGTCAATCTCCCATTCTGACTCTCTTTTCCGGTGCTCCTATGCTGTGGCAAATTGACAATGAAATCTGATCATTACATATACATATGTATTTAAGTTAAAAATAGGGTATGTGTGAACACACAACAAATGTTTAAATAAGTAGAAACAAATTCTAATACTGTGTTTATTACTTAAGGAGGAAAGAGAAGATTGTACGAACAAAAAATGATTGATAAACAGTGGTTTTTATGCTCACTAGACTTTGCTTTATCCATTTTTCTTTAATCACTTACATGTGTTTGTTTGTTCTTCCTTATGGATGCTGACTAGAGATAACTGATATGAATATTCAACTGTATGATTTTAAGGAAAACATACTTTGAACTTTAGTCTTTTCAAATGCTAGCACCATTTAGTCATATTCTTTGAGATGTTGGCAACATTAGTCAGGTACATAATCACAAGGGTAAGCCACACCTACTCTGCATTTTTCTGATTTGTCAATCAATTGTTTGAATTAGAGTATAAAGTTAATCAACATAAGATTTTTATTTTATAATGTACCAGTAAGAACATAATATAAGCATGTTTTTTCCTTTATTATTATTGTTATTATTATTATTATTATGAACAAAGAAGTCACACTTTCTAACCTTGTAGATCTTTATTCAAGGTCCCTTTCCCCTTCCACATCAGGTCATTCTTTCTTCTCCACAAATCCCCATCCCTTCCCTGGGCAGGCTGCAGGCAGTCCCATGGTCCCACTGCCCCAATATTGCTTAGTTCGGTCTCCACTCCTGGCAGATGCAGTTTTCTCCTCCCTCCCTCAAGAGCGAGTCAGGTGTCCCTCTAGGGGGAGTGGGATCCAAGGTGTCAGTCCAGGGTGTTTCTGATCCCAAGTTGTTCACTGGTTGTGGTTTGCAGCTTGGGCATGCTTTGCTTTTTTCTTGTTTGTTTGTTTGTTTGTTTAGGGTCCACTAATGAGTGAGTACATCCCTTGCTTATCTTTCTGACTTTGTGATACCTCCCTCAGTAGGATATTCTCCAAATCCATCCATTTGCCTGCAAATTTTAGTATATCATTTTTTCTTACTGCTGAGTAGTACTCCATTGTGTAGATGTACCATAGTTTGTTAATCCATTCTTCAGTTGAGGGACATCTAGGGTTTTTCCAGGTTCTTGCTATGACAAATAACACAACTATGAACAAAGTTGAGCTAATGTCTTTGGAGTGTGACTGTGCATCTTTAGGGTATAAACCCAGAAGTGTTATTACTGGATCCTTGGGGATATTGATTCTCAATTTTCTGAGAAACTGGTTGTTCCCCCGCCTCTTCCCAGTCCTTCCCCAGCTTCCTCTCATTCCATTCCCTATCCATTACGCAGAGAGGGTATGGACTTCCAGGATGGATCAATTTAGTCTGGCATATCTAGTTGATATGGGTTCAAGACCCTCTCCCCAGTATCAAAGCTGAACAAGCTGTTTCCCTATATGGAATGGATGCCAATATGTCAGTTCATGCATCAGGAAAAACTCTGATCTGATAGCAAGAAGCTCCACAAACTGCCCATACCTTTCCACTGTCATCAACATTTGCAGGGCTAAGTTCCTATGAGGAACCTATGGAAGGTCCTCAGCTGTTATTTCAGAGTCAGTGAGCTCCCATTAGTTCAGGTCAGCTCTCTCTGGAGCTCTCCTCCTCAAGATTCTGATTCCCTTGATAATATAATCTTTTCTCTGTCTCTTCAGCTGGATTAGAAGCTCAACCCACTGCTTAGCTGTGGACCTCTGTGTCTGCTTCTATTAGATTCTGGATGAAGGTACATGAATAGCTTTCTATGTATCTTTTCTGTTTTGCCAATTAATTGTTTGGAGGATAAAGTTAATGAACAAAAGATTTTAATTTTACAATGTGTTAGTATGGACATATTACATGCATGTGTGTATCTGTGTGTTCTTTGTACTTTAAATATATACTTAAGGAAGTACAGAGTAATTATATATATAATTACTCTATATATTATATATATAATATATATTACTTTATATATATATAAAAGATAAATTAGAGTCATTTTCCAAGTCTGCCTCAAGATACAAACAGCCAGTCTTTTGAATCTCCTTTGGGAAGAAAATTACATTAGGTGCCAATTTCTATTAGACATTTTTCTGATGTTAAGAGAATGTTCAACCAATACAGATTTCTGTTCGAGCTCCAGTTTCAATTGATATTGTTGATGACTTGTCCCTAGAATCTGATGACTGTATTTATTGATTAACATTTTTCCATTCTTCAGACCTTATGTCTCACGCAAAGAAACATTAACAATAACCTAGTAACACTAAAGTTGAGGTTATAATTTTGAATACCTGTGACGGAAATATATATGGTAAGATTATAAAGAAATTTGAAACTTCCTTACAAAAATATGTTTCTTTGGAAAAGAAAAGTAAGCAACTATATGGCCAAATAGAATTCTAAATGACATTTAAAACAGTTCTACTTGAGTGCCTCACTCTCCTACAGATGGTTAAACTGTAGTTTTCAGCAGACAGTTTGTCATTTAAATTGAAGGTAACAGTTCACAAAGTCAATTACACCCACTGCCATTTTTAAAGGTACAATTTCCCTTGGTAAGTGATTTATAGGATGTAAAGTGCTTGAAAACAATAAATACTTACAGCATTTCTACTACAGCAAGATTTTCTGTGAACCTCTTTATGACATACAAAAACAGCCCTCCCAAAACTGCATGGGCAAAAGGGAATGTATTTTCTCTTCTTTCTCACTTGGCAATACTATTCTGAATACAATGCTAAGTTTTTAGTCTCTATTATAGTTTTCCAACTTAAATGTATTGGCATGAAATATGATAACCAAATGAAAAAATTACAGGTATCCTATTTCATATATAGTTTTCAAAAAATTAATATTAAGATAATGATGAATACTGATGTGTTTTATATAAGTATACATTTTTTAAAGTTTTCTAAATTTACTTACATACATTATGTGATAGTAGAAAATGCAGAGAGCAGGAAAAGTGAAGGTTTTCTTGTTTAATGATCACATTTCTGATGTGGTATATCTTTGTGTATGCTGTGAATACCATTGGATAATAAAGGAATTGTTCTGGCCTATGGCAGAGCAACTTAGAAGCAGATGGGAAATTCAATCCAAGCATAGATACAGGGGACGAAGGGCAGAGTCAAGAGATGCAATCTAGCCACTCAAGAAGCAATATACAATGGGGTAGAAGTCAGCCACAAGTCACATGGAGAGATAGATTAATAGAAATGGGTTTGGTTAAGATGTGAAAGCTAGCTAGCAATAAGTATGAGCCATAGGCCAAACAGTTTGTAATTAATAAGACTTTTTGTGATTACTTGGGGCTGATTGGCAGTTGGACTATGGGAAAGTCCTGACCTCAGGGACAGATGGGACAGAATTTTTTTACAACACATTCCTGCTCTAAATCACTTGAAAAACAAGAATTAGAAAATATACTCAAAAGCTTTTTTCAGGGTTTCTTAAATATAGGAATGTGAAAGGAAAGAACATTTTCATTTAAAATGGTATGTAAATTATGAGATTTAGCACACGTGGCAGTTTTTTTTCTAAAATCTCAAGATTATTTTAATAAAAATTTGTAAATGCATATCAAGTATATCCACCTGAAGCTATTTTTAACCCCAAATCCCATAAATATCTTATCACACAAATGAAGAAAATCTGGAGAAATCAAGTGTTTTACAGAAATGGAAACGATATTTTGTATTAGTCCAGATAAGAGGAAAACCAACCTTAAAAATAATGTTTATACATACACTCTTTTTTATGAAATTAATATGGCATCACTTTCAAAAAGAATTGTCACAGGGCATGTAGGAAGCTCAACGAATATAGTGCATACTGGGTAATAGTGACAATAAGAGTTCTAATGCCCAGTATCTACTTAAGGTTGAGTGTAGTAGCCTAATACCAATACTACAGTGAGATGAAAAGCTCAAGCCATGTGCAATATTAATAAAGAGAGCCTGGTCCTGCTTCAAACAAAGTGAAAAGTTAGGAATTAAAAGTAAGTAAAGGTTGCTTTTTCACATCCACGTGTGCATACCATGAGATGTCCCCTCATGGAACCATATACACTCACTTACATGCAATGTAGGCATACATTATGATACATACCATATGATATGCATACAATAAAGACAAAAATACTAGTAAAATTTTTAAAAATTAAGTGACATAAATAAATGGTGCTGTGTTTCTGTTAGAATTTCAGCATGGCCTCAGACTTAAGTCATGTTAACAAAAGTCCCTACTTTCACTTTTGTGCTGTTTGATAGCCCCACTAAGTCATGGGACTAGGGCTAGACTTCAGCTTTGCAGGCTTCTCATATTACTTAATTATTTCTTGGTACATTTCTTCTAATTAAAATCTACCAAAGGTTGATGGAGGGCCTTTCATACTATGAGCCCCTCTGCTCTCTCTTCCTGTCTTATCTTTCTTCATCTTACACTGGCTGTGATATTGAGGTTAATACTCATTAACAATTGTTTCCTGAAATGAGCTGAGGGCATATTAGACACTTCTCTTTAATCTTAGAATCATGACAAAGTAGAAAACATTTTAAAATATCATCCTCCAAAATGTTTTCATTTTAAATTTTAATTATATGCTCTCAATTCAGTTATGTTAAAGTTACTTATTTATCATATCAATAAGAAGACAATAATTTATATATCGCTTTTTACATTACAAATTTTAAAAATTAATTTGTTTTTAAATTATTTGTAATATATTCAAAACATACATTGCTTGAAGACTAGTATTGTTTAATATTAACAATTAAAGTTTACAGGAAAATCTTTTGTTTCAGTTCACTCTGATTTTTAAGAGTAGTTTAATGAAAGTGATTATCTTAGAATAGTGATGTATGTGATTCTATATTCCACATAATGCACTAGTCTTAGTAAACTCTCATTGCCTAGAACTTTAATATTTCCACAATCCCTTAGTGTCACCATCTCATATATTTTTATTTTGGATTAAAAATCCACATTCAGCCTCCTGATAAACACTGCCCTCTAAGTACTATACAAGTAGAGCACATGAACTTGCAGGGCAGCACATTTTAAGCATGACTTTGTCCTTTTCATTGTTGCTTAATTGAAAACTTTGGAAGCATTCCTATTTTTACCTTAGGCTGCTTTTCTCAGTACAATGTTTGGGGTAGTCCACATTTCTCCAGCGTTTGTGACAATGAGTAAAGAGCTCCATCATGACTATTGCCATCACAAGGAGAAAATATAGACCATGGTAGCTGATGCCCTTTTCAGACTCAGTGACTAGTCCAGGATTGAGAAAACATCTTTGTGGATAGGTTAAACACATGAGGGGTGGGCGGTGGTGGTGGTGCATTCCTTTAATCCCACCACTCAGAGGCAGACATCAGTGGATCTTTGTGAGTTTGAAGCCAGCCTGGTTTACAGAGCCAGTCCCAGGACAGTCAGGGATATATGGAGAAACCTTGTCTGGAAACCACCCCACAAACAAACTAACCAAACAAAATCCTGAGGGCTCTAGAAAAGTGGCATGTCATGGAGTTTATAAGCTGAAGCCAAATTCAGGCTGCAGCCAAGCTAAAACAGGCTATAAAAGTGTGTGTTTGAGTGTGTGTGTGTGTGTGTGTGTGTGTGTGTGTGTGTGTGTGTTTGTGTGTGTGTGTGTGTGTGTTTTAACAATGAAGTAAAACATAGTTTCATGTTCAATCAATCAAGAATAGTAAATCTTAAATATCTTTAAATTCTGGATCACTTTCATGTTGGCACAGTCTTCTTAATCTCCCTGCTTTTTGCCTTTCTGTCTTCTGGCTAGTAGCTTTGCCTGGCACATATCTACAATCTAAAGGGAAAGCATTAAACATGGATTGTTCCCGGCAGTAAAGATGTTTCTTTCTGGCTTGTATTTTCACTCACTCTGAATTCACTCACAGAAATTAAATTGCACTCTCTTTTTTGGATTCCCAAGGTCTGTCTGTGATTTGCAAAAGAAGTTGAGTCTCCTTATAAAGTCCTCATATGCTCCTATATATCTGCCTTCTTGTCCGTAATTTTTGGAGAAGTCTCCCCTTGTCCTCAGCTAATCAGTCACATCCCTCAGCTCTCTGTCTTGTACTTCATATTCTTCCATCACTGCAACTGTATGTCTGTACTATGGTTGCAAACAAAGGGTATGTTTACTCAACCCTTTGCATCATCCAGCACCTAATAGGCATTTCAAGATAAATTGAATGCATCAATCAACTATATAAGGGCCTAACTTTCTAATAAAATATCTTGTGCTAGATTCTAATGAATCATGAAATTAAAATCGAATGCTTATTTCAATAAAGAGGATTTTTGAAAGATTAAGATATGAGGCAGATTTGGTCTTACAGCATTTAATAAGTAGCAGTTTGTGACAACAGACAAAATCCCTCTATTTGAAAGAAGAAAAAAAATGAATTTACAACTGAGAGTACCCACATTACTACAGGTCTGACCTTGGGCAGTCTTATAATCTTCTCTAATATTAATTTCCTAAATGGCAAAAGATAAAAGTTCTCTGCCATGCTTACAATAGGATGAATATGAGAGAAAGAGATACAGTGAAGCCAACCAGCAGTCTGAATAGATTTATACAAATGCAGGATGTTAATAAATTATAGATGTGGAAATTTAATATACAGTAAAATGTATCAAACAAAGAAATGACCTGGCAACACAGATTTCCTATGAAAAAAGCTGTGAAATGTGTGAATCAAATGCATGTGAATGGGAAAGAATGGCCAAGTTTTTATTAGATGGAGAGAAAATTATTCCAAACATAATTTTGGAGATATAAAATGAGTGCTTAACTATTTGGTGAACTCTGATTTATATAAACATTAGCTATATAATCCAATTAGAATATTTTGAAGATTTTTGTCCCGTGTTCACTATTCTATTAGTGGAGTATTTCATAACTTACGTTAACTACTATGTTCATTGACTAAAATGTATTACCATCTTGACATGACCACATTAAAGCTCCAGTGTATCTCATACACCCTCTAAGTGCCTGTTTAGACTTAAATCGATGTTAAATTTCTTTCTGTAATATCCCATTTTATTTCACATTTTATCATTTATTTATGTATAGAATGTATTTTTGCCACATTAACCATCTCCCAAGAACTCCCCTTGGTCTCCCAGTTTATCCCAAGAACTCCCCTTGGTCTCCACTGCTATGAGGCTCACTCAGGTTCATATTGTCTTCTTTATTATAACCCATAGAGTTCACTTACTCTGTCCACTTAGCTATAATTACACAGCCCTCTAAAGGAGCATAGACAAATTGACAGTGTGTGACCTTAGCCTTGAGAGGAATTGGCTTCACCTTCCTTAAGCAGCCATAATCAGCTCTCAATTGCTGCTCAGGTAGGAATGGGAGCTCATGAACCCCTCTCCCATCCGTCCCAAAATACTGACTGGTTTGAATCTATGCAGTCTACAGTCTGTAACTGTTATGAATCCATTAATGTAATGGCTGTCACATCTGGAACACATTGTTTCAAAGCAGTCTGCTGCATAATTCTATCTCTTACAGTATTTTCTCATCTCTCCCACATGTGTCCTTTAGCCATGATAGAAGGCATTGTGATACAGATAACACATATAGGGATAGGCACCCAAAGTCATTGTTTTCTGCAGTTTAAAATTGTGATTTGCTATGTTAATCACATTAGACTAATCTGAGAATAAAATGAAGTATTTAAAAAATAGTTAAATAAACTCAAACACTACTAAAAATGTTACTTATTTTCTAAATATATGGTTGTTTCAATAGATAAGAGTTTGTCCTTGGAGCATCCACTCTACAAACGTTTATTTTTGTGTTTAACAATATTATTATTTATAAATATTTAATAAGCACATTCACTGTAAAGGCTTGAAATAACTAAGGACTACATAGTAAGAAAAGAGAGGATTTAAAGGATTCAGGAGTATGGTATATTATGTTTACATTTGGTCACTAAATTGACATTAAAATTAACAGGCATCAACTTTGAATTTTTATTCAATATTTACCATTCGTCCAAACTTGATATTCCACAAAAAATTATTGGACACTGAATTTAAAAAGCATTGTCCCCTACAAAAACAGCCTGTCTTTCAGGGAATTTTATGAATTATTTTTGACCTGATATAAAGTGATGTGGAGAAGTGAGAGTGACTGGAAGGGGCGGAATGGGGAAGGGAGATTGGACAAGGATATACAAAGATAAGAATATGACTTTATTCATAACAAAAAATAAATTAAAAAATAAATAAAATATAAAAAATGACTGTTGATCTAAACTGTTTCAGACATTTTGTTATTCCATTTTAAAATGAAACAAAACTGACTAATTGTCTTATAAGGTCTTTGCAATATGATAAAAGAAATTAGGATCATATATATGTATTTCCTTTTTTATTATTTGATGATTTTACATCACATACCTCATCAAACTCAGTTATCAGTCCTTTCAGTTTCTGATCAAGAGGCTTCAGTTCAGAGAAATTATTTACTGCATATCAGGTAAACTGAGTCATATTATTTGACATAAAATACCATCCTCTAAGTGTATTTTTATTGTTTATAATTATTAATGTTTTGTATTAATGTTTGCAAATGATGTCAACTGAAAAATAAAAATCTGATGAAAAAAGGAAAAAAACAAGAAATCATGTTTTATCATTTATAAAATTAGGAGAAAAAAACTAATCAAGTTCTCATTTTAAATTTCACATCCCAGTATGCCTTAACAAATTATGTGAACTTTATGACCAATGCCTGTTTGATATTTGTCTGGCTCATAAATGTATATGGACCTTTAGGAGGCACTGGACTTGAATTTGTGTTGAATTTATTCTAGTTGTAATTGTTCTAAAATAGAATTTGTGTTTTCAAAGTTGAAACATCTAAAATTATTGAAAACATAATTCCAAAGGGGGCAAATTTAAAAAGTTAAATAGAAACAAACAAATAAAAAATGACTGTAACATCTTAGCAATAAAATGTGAATAAAATAAAATTTATCATTGTGAATTTTCAGAGGTTTTTTTTTTGTCCATTTTGAATAATGTTTCAGGTGTTTGTGATTTATTTAGCTCCTTAAAAGATACTAGGGGCATGATAGTAATCATTGGAAAAATGCTTAGAATCACCTTAGTTATTTTCTTAACTGCTCTTCCAGGTTGTGCATCATCAGCTATTATTGCTATACCCTCATTCATCATCCCCTACTAGGCTTTGCTCAACTGATCATTAATTAGAATACAAAATGTGCCAAAATATATCCCAGGTACCAGAAAACATTGAAAAAGTGAAGGCAAGATTGCATAAAGTACAAACTACACTGTGCTAAACTTACTGGAATTTGTAAGAGAACAAGGTCACAGTCATTAAAGAATCATATAATTAATGTGCAACTGCAAAACAACATATATATGAATGTAGCTACTAGCGACAATAATATTTATAATTGGAATTCTTCTTGGTTAGGAAGATTGTGGAAAGGGTTCTTAAGGATGAAAAATTATAGTTGAAATTGAAAACTGATATTTATTAGTTGCATAGAAAATGAGGGTGGGTGTAAAGATAGGTGAGTACTATTACAAGAAACTGCAGGTTCTTGTGTCAGGAGCCAGAATATGTTGCTGCATTTAATAAAACTAAAATACGACATTGTCCTTAAGTTGAGCAAATAAAAAGAACATTGCAAAGGAAAGTGTTTTGCTCTGTTATGTTTCTTTATATAAATGATAGATGGCTAGATTTTTGCTGCTCATCAGCTTGTAACAATCTGTTTAAAGTTACTTCTTGACCTCATAGTATTCAGAGATAAAAGAGATATGGTTTATTTAAGTATTTATTTTTTGTCCAATTATTCAAGCAATATAGTTAAGATTCAGAACTATTTCCTTTGAAGTATGCCAAGTAGTAGATAATAAAAAATAGAAAGGCAACATTTCTCTAAACCAATTATTTTTATTATTTCCAATGGTTAAATATATATGAAATATGGAAAGTATTCACTTAAAAATAACCCAGTAACTTAACTATATTCTTTAGAGTACAAGTCCAGGACACTCAAAAAGAGAAATTTTATAAAGTCAAATAGTAAAAATAACCAACTTAGGTGACAGATAATATTATGTAAGAGAAAAAAGGTATCTGTGTCTACAGATTCAGGATTTGGATGATATCAACAGTGGGGAGCTCAGGGGACTTTTACTATTAATTATTTATAGACCACTATGGTAAGGGTTTAAAATAAAGAAGATAAGATCATGTTAAATCATATCTTATTTCTCATTAAACGGTTTTCCTTATGATGTGGCATGATTTTCCCTTCCAGCTTTCTGTCCACATGCACTGTATCATAAAGACACTGATGTTTCTTTCCAGAGTAATATGATTTTTAAAAAGGGATTGCATTTTATCAGATGATTTGAATTTAAAAAATAAATATATTTTCTTTAATTAGTGGCTTGGCAACATTATATATGTGGGCCACATGTGGCTCTGGTGCCTTCAGAGACCAAAATGATAAGCTGGAGCCCTTGGAGCAGGAGTCACAGATGGTTGTGAGTCACCTGATATGAATTCTGGAACCAAATCCAGGTCCTCAGAGAGAGCAACAGTTGTTATCCATGAAGACTTAGCTTTTGTTTTGCATTTCTTTTATTTTTAATACATGGTGGGAAATACCATATTAGTTTACTTTAAAATTTATTTTTTAAGCATTGCCAATCATATAAAAAAAGATTTAAAGCAACATGCATTGGCAGCTTTTAGTTTAAGTAACTGAAGATTTTCTACCTACAACTTAATATAGCAAAACATAAGGCGTTCAGTCTTTAGGGAATTATTAGAAAATTTAAGTATAAACAGAAAATCAGCCAATATGGTAGCAAAATACTTTGTAGTTATTGGAAGTAAACAAAATAGCAAATTATTCATATAGAGGCACATATAATAACATTTTCTATAATGCCTCAAAATGCGTTTTGAGACTTATTTTATCTGGTGACAGTTATTTAATCAGTAAATAATAATACACAATATATCCAATGTAACTAACCATTGTTTTTAATCATTTTACTTCATTTGGCCTTGAAAATTAATTAACTAAACTCAATTTTGGGAAATATAATTATTAAATATATTTTGTCCTAAAAGTATGCCAGCATTACTCTTCATGGGATTTCCTTCCATGTAAATGTAGATATTGCCTTGCATCTAAATCTGCTTGTTTAGTTCATGAATGAGTTTACCTTCCTAGTTTTGTTCTGCTGTTTACTTTTGAACATCTGTCAGTTATTGACACGATTAGTGGCTCACTGTAACTTTTAAATTTTGTGTTAGAATCCAAGTCTGTTTTCTTTTGTGCACTTTGTACTCTGTCATACAAATGTATAGGTTAAATATTTTCTTCTAGTGTTTCTCTATAGTTATTTCTCACTTTCTTTCTTATTTGATTAGATTGAACTAAACTCTTTAATCATCTACAAACTGAGGGAACAGCTTGCCTTTCTGATATTAATTTCTTTTTATTTTTGTACCATACAATGTGGCCCAGTATCATCTTTTCACATGCTCAAAATCTAAAAAGTAAATAGAATGTTTAAATGCTCAAAATCAGCATGATTGATGTACAGGCTGCTTCTAAAATTCTAAAAAGTTGTTTGTTAAAATTTTTAACAGAATTCGTAACACAAGAAGGCATTGAATATGTGTTTTCATAAGTAAATTATCTCTTGAGAACTTTTTTCATTTATTTGACATACAGACTACTTTCTCCTCCCCTCTCATCCTCCTTCCATATCTTACCTGCTTTCCCATCTACTCAGGGACAGGCCTCCCATGGGCTTGAACAAAGCCATCATGGTACATCAAGTTGAGACAGGACCAAGTTCCTCCCCTGGTGTCAAGGCTGGGCAAGGTAATCCAGCATGGGGAATAGGTTCTCAAATGCCAGCTAAGCTCCTAGGACAGGTCCTACCCTTATTCCTAGGGGCCTTACAAAGAGACCAAGCTACTCAACTGTCACACACATGCAGAAAGCCTAGGTCAGTCCAATGCAGTCTTCTCAATTGTTGATCCAGCATCCTTGAATTCCCATGAGCTCAGATCAGCTGTCTCTGTAAGTTCCCCCATCATGACCTGCCCTAGCTCTTACAATCAAACCCTCCTCCATTTCTTCAACAAGACTCCTGGAGCTCAGCCCAGTTCCTGGCTGTGGATTTCTGTCTCTGCTTCATCAGTTATTGGATAGAGCATCTCTGATGATAGTACTGAGGCACACTGAACAGTTAGTTGGTCACTTTACATGAATAACAGAACAGGGGTGAACAATGTAGCAGCTTAATAAGGAACAAAGTTGTCAAAGAGAAAACACAAGGGATTATCAAGAAAGTAAAACAGGAAATTTTCTGTTTGATTTGCAAATGAGAAAAAAACTCTCCTTTGAAGATCCATGAAAATAGATTTGTGGAGGGATAGGAGAGTAATTTAAACCAAAAGAGATGTTCTGTGTGTGATGTTATGGAGCGTAATTGATGCCCCTGAAAGGGGAGATACTGATGAATCTATGTCACAGGACATTGTGAGAGACAGAATAGAACATTAAAAGAAAGAATCAGTGAACTTTGAAAATGATGACACTTAAGTCAAAAGAAAATATCATAAGCTAAATAGTAAATTATGACACTGATGATGATTGTAAGGATCCAGAAGCAATAAAATTTATTTTTAATATTCTTTAGAAACTATAGTCTTGAAATACATTATTGCTAAGAGGTAGACTTTGGAGCATTGCACCATGAAGCAAACAAAGTAAATTTCAGTGAAAGTAGAGTTCACTGTAAATCCTCCAGGTGTGAGGGTTGAGATGCAAAGGCTGTTTACCGTAGATGCCAACTAGTCCTCGAAAGAGGAAACTATGCCTAAGATTGTCAGCAAGAATTCTCTCTCCAACCTGACAACCATGTGAGCTAATGGTCTCACATCAAGAGACAGCCTTTTACCATGTTCATAGTGAGTTCCCAGAGCAAGAATCTTTTCATTTATTTTGAGACTCTAGGATCTAATTACCAAAATGTTTGCTTATGTATTTTTCAGTGGAGATGCTGAGAGTGCTCAGGTCCCATTCCTCTCTCCCTCTTCTTGCATTCTTAGTCTTTTGCCTTATCTTTCCTTTACTTTAAAATAAATAAAACTTTATTATTAATTTACATCTCTCCTTCACATATATAGGAGGCCCCTGCTCTGACCTTCACCTGCACTCTAAGCCTTGAAGGATATAGCTAGTTGTATATCCTGTGCCACCCATTGTCCTGTGTGTTTTGGCTTCTCTGCCTGTAGGGGTTGGTACAGGAAGCTGGGCTTTTTACCCGAAGTCAGTACTTTGTCAGCCACAAGGGAACTCCCACTGTGCTTTCCACCCTAGGTAGCCCTGTATTTAAGCTGAGATGGAGATTCAATAAAGTGGTGTTCTCTTTGGACAAATGACCTAAATTTCTGTATCTTTTCAATCTGCAAGCCTGAGCCTGACCTCAAGTAGCATAGGCTGCTGCTATAATATATAATATACATATATATCAATGATATGTATGTGTGTACATACATATCTACACACAGAAACACATGTTTATTAATGTCCCTTGAGATGAGAAGAAGATACAAGACATCACTGTGATGGAGTTACAGGCAGTTGTTATTAGGAATATCTGAATAGACAACCTTTTTTTTCTAGTTTCTGTTTTAGGCTTATCTTTGAATACATATACAAGGGGCTAAGGCTTATTCTTGCAATTAAAAAAATAATACTTAGCATGACTGAAAGTATAGTAATTTTGTCATTTATAAGGTGAGTAACATGTAACCATCTGAGACAATTTGGAACTTAAGTATGCCATCTTTGGTCATCAAGCTATACTGGGGACAAGCCATTTTTAGTAAGATAGCAAGGTTTTAAGGAAAATTTCTGAGTCTGAAAAAGAAATAGAGTCTAAGGAGAAAATGAGGAAGGGTCCCAAAAGGAAAAGAAAATATTGAGGCAGCTAGCTAAAAGACAAAGTATAGTGTAACCATAAGGGACAAGGAGGAACAAGCAGGAACTCCACCTGCTGGAGGATTCCAATACAGAAGAAACCACAGGGCATAGAGAAGCTTCAGGTCCACAGGCAGCTTCTATAGGGAGGCACAGAAACTCAGAATATACAGGCCAGAAGAGTCTAAGGAGAGATGAGTAGGGATCTCCAAGGAAAGGAGGAAAAGAAAGGGTCACAGATCATAAAGCATAGGCAACTCCTAGGGGGAGCTAAGGAAGTGCAGAAATGAGCTGAGAGAAGCCAGAGGGAACAGAAGGAGTGTCATGGTAACAACAATTTCATTCCCAGCATCACTAGCCTGACTGAGAGAATTGTCAGAGATAAATGTCCCAAGTTGTAGACAAAAGGTAATCCCTTTCCACATGTTGGGGGTCTGGTAAGGTGATAGGAATCTTCTTGGCACACTGGTACTGGTAAGGCTTTTGTAGTCTGTACTAACACTTCTCCTGTATAAGAGGAGAGACAAGTACTTAGAGCATGTATTGGAGAAAACAGCTATAGAGGTACATACATCTTAGTAAGTAGAATTGTCCACAGTAGCAGTTGACACTGTAAGGATTATGTCCACATGGTGGGCAGCCTAAAGGGGCATAGCCAGGGGACAGGACATCTAGTGAGAAGGAAAACAGCAAGAAGCTGAAGCTTTCCCCATCATGAAATTGACCTCCCCGCTTTCTTCATATAATCCTTCATCCTTCTCTGTAGCTTGGTCTGGTGCTTGGTTATTACCTCTGTATCTGCTTCCATCAGTTACTATGGAAATCATGAACTTTAAACTGACAGCTGTGGAACTTGAATGCAACCAGGCTAGGCCTCTACATATGGGAGACAGTTATGTAGCTTGGTCTGTTTGAGGGGCCCAAGGCAGCAGGATCAGGATCTATCCCTGGTACATGAGCTGGATTTTGGAGTCCATTACCTGTGGAGGGATATTTTGCTCAACTTTCATACAGAGGGAAGGGGCTTGGACCTGTCTCAACTGAATGCAGCGGGTTTTGCTAATTCCTCCTGGGAGGCCTTACCCTTTGTGGGGAGGGGATGGGAGCTGCTTTGGGGAGAAGATTGGAGAGCAGTGGAAAAGGAATGAGAGGGGAATATGTGGTTGGTATGTAAAATGAATATAATAATTCTTAAATAAAAAAGCAGCTAAAGAGGTAGATTATTGAGTCAAATTTGGTGGGTGTCAAAAGCCAACAGAAGCAAAGAATATGCACATACCTTAGTCAGTCAGCAGCTTTGTTCAGAGGAGCCAAGTTCCTTGGAGAGGAAATTCATTTAAGCCATTCTCAGGTTTGGCCAAAAGATGAATTAAAACATAAGCAAAAATTTAAAAAAGAAATAAAAATAATAAAAAAAGAACATGAGTCTTTCTTGGTATGGTGGAAGAGAGTTATTGTACATAAAAAGGAATGTGTATTTAGAGGCAGAAACTTCTGGGAGAGTCCAGAGCAGACATGACCAGGCTAAGCCTAAGGCTCTTGGAGCATGGGGGATGTGGAAATGAGATACAGCAGTCAGGATACCAAAGGTCCAAGAAGGGCGGGAGACCAGATGTCTGAATCATATAGGGAAGAGCCTCCAAGGAAGGGCAGCCCAGTTCTTGATTTGGATAGTTGAGGGTAAAGCATGGGTATGTTGTCAGTCCTACCCCATAGCAGGGACTAAGGGAAGCTGGGAGAACTTGGAAGACAGATTTACTTTGATATGCATATGAGTTAAGTAAGAGCCCTGGGTTTGAAAGTTAACAGTTGTGAGCTGCTTGTCAAGGTGCTGTCATCCAAATGCTAATGCTTTTGAAGAACAGCAAGTACTCACAATTCCTAATCAACCTCTTTACTATCTTTTGGTTGTTTTAAATGCTTTTTAGATTCATTTATCTTATTTTTTATGTAGAGTGTTTTGATTGAATGCATATCATATGTTAGCTGGGTGAAGAAATCAGAAGAGAGTGTCAAATCCCCTGGAACTGGAATTATCAATGGTAGTGAGTCATTATGTGATGACTGGAACCAAAGCCAGGGTTCTCTGTAAATGCAATGGATGCTTTTAAAGGCTGAGCCATTTCCCCAGCTCTACCTTTTACACTTTTTCTTCTTTCTAGCTTTACAGACTAAGTCATTTTTCATAAGAATATACTACTTAACCCCATTAGTTAACATAAAGCCAATTTTTTTTAAATGTAAGAAAAACTAAAGAGTTTGTACAAAAAAATACAGAATGACATATAAAGACATTCTATGTATGAGAAAGTCAAGGCATTACTCTAAACACCAGGAACAAAATGATAGTGTTTTATAATAAACTTATTTAAATCTTGTTGCTTTAATTTCAAAAGAGGCTAGGAAAGCCACATCTGTTAGCAGCAAATTTGGGAAACATTGATATTGATTTGGCTGTTTCTGGAGTGGTTCTTTTTTTTTTTTTTTTTTTTTTTTTTTTTGAGGGAGGAAGGATGAGGTGGCAGAATTTCACAAATTCTTGAATTAATTCATGATATCAAGCCCTTGAAATTGCCTTGAAACTTATCTAGGACCATCTTCTTATTAGATGTGATAGATGTAATAAGGTATCACAAAATCATCTACTAATGAAATTAAGCAGATAGATTTTTCATCTAGCTGTAGATAAGATTAAGGAGTAATTTTTCAATAACAGGAAATAAAACTTGAGCTATCACCTTTTGATTTTTATTTTTCCAAAATGAACAAGTTGCCAGTAGACACTAGATTGAGAGTGAGCTTAATATAATTATGTACCTGTGAAATTATTACCAGTTCTGACAGAAATGCCTCTGAGAAATTTAACAACTTAATTAATGTCAAAGGAGCTTACATGTCTTTTTAAAGGAAAGAAAAAGACCAGAAGTGAAAAAATCTGTGCACATTCATATTTCTTCATTTTGAGACCACTAACATATTGAAGGTCCTTCTGAAACAGTGAAGTAATACATATTATCTATCAAGTATGGGCAGAAGAATTAACTGTATATTTTCAAAAAAAAAAAAAATCAGTCAACACAGTGAAATCAAAAGTCTGTTTCAAAATAATAACGTTTATTTTCTATGATAGTTGGGTAGTCTAGAATATGAATATTAGAAGTAAAGCTTCGGAATTATGGTTTCTGTCAGTAATCTCAGACTTGCAATAGTCAAAGTACACTTAGTAATTTCAATTCAGCTTAATTCAGTCAGCCTTGGATATTACCAAGATGAGAGTTTGAAATGACAAAAATTATAAAAAGTAATACTTACAACAACATGACAAATAAGATCCCTGATTAATTAATCAGAATCTAATCTATTAATCTAAGTGATTATATTAATCAGAATAAAATAAATGCTTATATTAAATAGGAATAAATAAATATTATTTTTTTACCTTCATTATTGTTTTTTATGCATTGTTTGTGTATGCCTGTGTGTGTTCATGAGTACAGACATATGCATCTCAGCACATATGTAACTTTAAGTTGGTTTTCTGAAATTGGTTATCTTATTTTACTACAAAATCTGAAGCCAAACTCTAATTATCAAGCTTAGAAGACCAATGCTTTTAAGAGATAAGTCATTTCACTAGGTTTAGGCTATAATTATAGATGTCATTTACTACTATACACAACTTGGAAATGAAATCTTCAAACAGTTGAATGGGCTATGGGGTTATAAAAAGAGAACTTCTGGTTGCAGCCTCTGAAGGCCAGTGTCATAAAACATAACACAGAACAGATTAATATAAGAAGCCAATCAGCAATGATGAAAAATCTTTGTACATGTTTTGCATTCTGATATGCAGCAAACACAGCATTTGGAAACTCACCAAGGAAGACAGTGTGCAGACTCCAAAAGGAATGGGTTACTTTTTCTTTATTTCACTTTTATAGACTTTGAACAACCAATCTGCATTTGATATTTATGTACTCTCTCTTATTCACACACATATCCCTAATAAACCCCACCATTGAGATAGTTCCTTTCCCAGGTTTATGAATTTTTTAACCAACCATTTGCTTTTGGTATTTACATACTCCCTCTTATCTTACTTGGTACCCCTGACAAGCCATGCTTGCCTCACCATTGATAATAACTTTCTCACATTCATGACTTTCAGTTTTGTTTTGTGACTTGCTTAGTTTAGCAATGTTAGACCATGGGTATGAATATTGGGGCATGGTCAGACCACTGATTGGTACTGAAAATAATGACTAATCTATCCACCTCCAGAATCAATCATAACATATAAATCAGCAGTGAGAAGCAGAGCCACTGAGCCCCTCCATTATCCATAGCTGACTTTGTTTTTACATTATTTATTTATTTATTTATTTATTTTTAATTTTTTTAAAGATTTGTTTTTTTCTCATTGGCGTGTATGCATGTGTGGTAGCATGTGTTGGAGTATGCTAGCCATGCCAGAGGCTAGATACCTTGGGGCTGGAATGATAGGTAATTGTGGGCTGCCTGCTGTAGGTGCTGAGAACTGAACTTTCTTCTAAAAGAGCAGCAAGTTCTCTTAACTATTGAGCCATTTCTCCAGACTAAAAATAGAGATAGTTTATTTAAGTATTTATTTTCTTTTCCTAATTATTTCACTAATGTAGTTAAGATTTATAACTATTTCCTGGCATCTGTTGTTATTTCTCCTTTTCATTTCTAATTTTGTTAATTTGCATATACTCTCTGCTTTTTGGTTAGGTTGGATAAAGGTTTGTCTATCTTGTTGACTTTCGCAAAGAACCAACACTTTGATTCATTGATTCTTTGTATTCTTTTAGTTTCTAGTGTATTGATTTCAGCTCTTAAGTTTGATTATTTCCTGCCATCTACTATTTCTAGGTGAGTTTGCTTCTAGTTGTTCTAGGGCTTTCAGATATGCTGTTAGTTCTCTTGTGTGGGATTTCTCTAGGTTTTTCATATAGGTATCTAGTCCTCTTAAGACTGATTTCATTGTGTCCAAAAAGTTTGGGTATGTTGTGGATTGATTTTCATTAAATTATAGGAAGTCTTTGATTTCTTTCTTAATTTCTTCCTTGAACCAATGGTGGTTATACTGAGTGATGTTTAGTTTCTATGATTTGGTATGCTTTCTGTGGTTTTTAATTTTATTGAGCTCTAACTTTCGACCATCATGATCTGATATGGTATAAGGAGTTATTCTCATTTTTTTTTGTATCTGCTGATATTTTCTTTATGACCTAGTGTGTGGTCAATTTAGAGAATGTTCCATGGGGTGCTGAGAAATAGGTATATTCCTTTTTGTTTGGGTGGAAGGTTCTGTATATATCTATTAAGTCCTTTTGGGTCATAACTTCTGACCGAGCCCTAGGAAATCCAGACAATTGTCAGGTCATACTTTGAAAATCTATACTCCACAAAAAGGAAAATCTAGAAGAAATGGACAGCTTTCTGGACAGGTACCACTTACCAAAACTAAATCAAGATCAGATTACAGATGCAAATAGACATATAACTGCAAAGGAAATTGAAGATGTCATTAAAAGTTTCTCAAAAAAAAAAAAAAAAAAAAAAAAAAAAAAAAAAAAAAAAAAAAAAAAAAAAAAAAAAAAAAAAAAAAAAAAAAAAAAAAAAAAAAAAAAAAAAAAAAAAAAAAAAAAAAAAAAAAAAAAAAAAAAAAAAAAAAAAAAAAAAAAAAAAAAAAAAAAAAAAAAAAAAAAAAAAAAAAAAAAAAAAAAAAGGACCAGATGGTTTCAGTGTAGAATTCTACCAGATATTAAAAGAAGAAATAATACCAATATGCCTCAAACTGTTCCATACAGTATAAAATAAAGAAATATTGCCAAACCCTTTCAAAGAGGTCACAAAACACTGATACCCAAGCCACTCAGACTCAACAAAGAAAGAATTACAGAACAATTTCTCTCACAAAAATTGATGAAAAAATAATCAACAAAATTCTGGCAAATCATAAACAGCATCATATAAAAAAAGGTCATTCACCACGATCAAGTAGGTTTCATCCCAGAAATGCAGGGATGGTTCAAATTATGGAAAACAATAAATATCATCCATCATATAAATAAACTGAAGAAAAAAACCCACATGATTATATCCTTAGACACTGAAAAAGCCTTTGACAAAACCAACACTCCTTTATGATAAAAGTCCTGGAGAGATCAGGAACACAGGGAAAATATCTAAATATAATAAAGGCGATTTACAAGAAGCTGAGCCAAAATCAAAATAAATGGAGAAATATTCAAAATAATCCCACTAAAATGAGAAACTATACAAGGTTATCCACTGTACCTTTATCTATTCAATATATCTTTCAAATTTTTAGCTAAGGCAATAAGAGAATGAAAGGAAATTAAAGGGATACAAATTGGAAAAGAAGTGAAACTATCTCTATCTGCAGATGGTAGGATTGTGTATATATATATATATATATATATATATATATATATATATATATAAGTGACCCACAAAATTCTATCAGGGAACTTATACAGCTAGTAAACACCTTTAGCAAGGTAGCAGGATACAAGATAAACTAAAAGAAATCAGTAGCTCTACTATACACTAAAGATAAAAGGGCTAAAAAAATAAGGTAAGCAACACTCTTTACAATAGCTGCCAATAGCATTAAATATCTTGGAGTAATTATAACCAAAGCAGTAACAGATCTGTTTGACAAAACCTTTAAATCACTGAAGAAAGAAATTAAAGAGGATATTAGAACATGCAAAGATCTCCCATGTTCCTGGATAAGTAGTATCAACATAGTAAAATGGCAATCCTACCAAAAACAATCTACAGATTCAATGCAATTCCCATCAAAATACCAACAAAACATTTTACAGACCTTGAAAGAAAAATAATAAATTTCATTTGGAATAACAGGAAAGCCAGGATTGCCAAAACAGTTTTTGCTCAACAAAAGAACCTTAGGAGGCATCACCATCCCTGACTTAAAGATATACTTTAGAGCTACAGTAATAAAAACAGCTTGGTACTGGCATAAAAACAGATTTGTGCATCAATGGAATTGTATTGAAGATCCTGACACTAACCCAAAATCCTGTGAACACCTGATCTTTGACAAAGAGGCCCAAAATATTTAATGGAAAAAAGATAGTATCTTTAACAAATGGTGTTGACATAGCTGTATGTCAGTGTGTAGAAAAATGCAAATAGATCCAAGCCTATCACCATGCTCAAAACTCAAATCCAAGTGGATCAAAGACCTCAACATAAACTGAGCCAAACTGGACTTGATAGAAGATAGAGTGAGAAAAACCCTCCAATGCATTGGCACAGGTGACAACTTCCTAAATATAGCATCAGTAGCACAAACACCAAGAACAACAATCTATAAGTGGAACCTCCCAAAACTGAGAAGCTTCTGAAAAACCAAGGACACAGTCAATAAGGCAGAACAACAGCCTACAGAATGGGAAAAGATTTTCACCAACACTACAAGTGACAGAGGATTGATTTCTAAAATATATAGAGAACTCAAGAAACTAGAGCCCTGAATTATCAGGTCATATTTTGAAAATCTGTATTCCACAAAAATGGAAAACCTAGAAGAAATGGACAGCTTTCTGGACAGGTACCATCTACCAAAATTAAATGAAGATCAGATTAAATACCTAAATAGGTCTATAACCCTTAAGGAAATTGAAGCTGTCATTAAAAACCTCCCCAAAAATAAAGGCCCTGGTCCAGATTGTTTCAGTGCTGAATTCTACCAGACATTCAAAGAAGAATTACTACCGTTACTCCTCACACTATTTCACACAGTAGAAACTGAAGGAATATTGCCAAATTCCTTTTATGAGGCCACAATCACCCTAATACCCAAGCCACTCAAAGACACAACAAAGAAGGAGAATTACAGACCAATTTCCCTCATGAATATTGATGCAAAAATTCTCAACAAAATTTTGGCAAACCGTATACAACAATGCATAAAAGATATCATCCAC
>PVIH01021012.1:18347-30926 GCA_004025045.1 Sigmodon hispidus | reverse complement strand
TATAACCCTTAAGGAAATTGAAGCTGTCATTAAAAACCTCCCCAAAAATAAAAGCCCTGGTCCAGATGGTTTCAGTGCCGAATTCTACCAGACATTCAAAGAAGAATTACTACCGTTACTTCTCAAACTATTTCACACAGTAGAAACTGAAGGAATATTGCCAAATTCCTTTTATGAGGCCACAATCACCCTAATACCCAAGCCACTCAAAGACACAATAAAGAAGGAGAATTACAGACCAATTTCCCTCATGAATATTGATGTGAAAATTCTCAACAAAATTTTGGCAAACCGTATACAACAATGCATAAAAGATATCATCCACCATGACCAAGTAGGCTTCATCCCAGAAATGCAGGGCTGGTTTGGCATACGAAAAACCGTAAATGTTATCCACCATATAAACAAAGTAAAGAAACAAAACCACATGATCATATCCTTAGATGCGGAAAAAGCCTTTGACAAAATCCAACACTCCTTTATGATTAAAGCCCTGGAGAAATCAGGAATACAGGGAGAATACCTAAATATAATGAAGGCGATATACAAGAAGCCGACAGCCAGTATCAAACTTAATGGAGAAAAACTCAAAGCAATCCCACGAAAGTCAGGAACTAGACAAGGATGTCCTCTCTCCCCTTATCTATTCAATATAGTTCTCGAAGTTTTAGCTAAAGCAATAAGGGAACGAAAAGAGATTAAGGGCATACAAATTGGAAAAGAAGAAGTGAAGCTATCTCTATTTGCAGATGATATGATTGTATACATAAGTGACTCACAAAATTCTTCCAAGGAACTGCTACAGCCGATAAACACCTTCAGCAATGTAGCAGGATACAAGATAAACTCAGAGAAATCAGTAGCCCTTCTATGCACTAAAGACAGAAGAGCTGAAAAAGAAATAAGGGAAACATTACCTTCATATTAGCTGAAAATAGTATTAAATACCTTGGAGTAACTAGAACCAAAGAAGTAACAGACCTATTTGACAAAAATTTTAAATCATTGAAGAAAGAAATTGAAGAGGATATCAGAAAATGGAAAGCTCTCCCATGTTCCTGGATTGGTAGGATCAACATAGTAAAAATGGCAATTCTACCAAAGTCAATCTACAGATTGAATGCACTGCCCATCAAAATCCCAACACAATATTTTTTGGACCTTGAAAGAACAATACTCAATTTCATTTGGAATAACAGGAAAGCCAGGATTGCCAAAACAATTTTACTCAACAAAAGAACCTCAGGAGGTATCATCGTCCCTGAATTCAAGCTATACTATAGAGCTACAGTAATAAAAACAGCCTGGTACTGGCATAAAAACAGACTTGTGGACTAGTGGAATAGAATTGAGGATTGAGACATTAACCCAGAAACCTATGAACACCTGATCTTTGACAAAGAGGTCCAAAACATTCAATGGAAAAAAGATAGTATATTTAACAAATGGTGTTGGCATAGCTGGATGGAAGTGTGTAGAAAAATACAAATAGATCTGAGCCTGTCACCCTGCACAAAACTCAAATCCAAGTGGATCAAAGACCTCAACTTAAACCCAACCACTTTGAACTTGATAGAAAAGAAAATGAGAAATGCACTTCTACAAATTGGCACAGGCGACAACTTCCTAAATATAACACCAGTGGCATAAACACTAAGACCAACAATCAATAAGTGGTATCTCCTGAAGCTGGGAAGCTTCTGCAAAGCCAAGGATACTGTCAATAAGACAAAACACCAGCCTACAGAATGGGAAAAGATTTTCACCAACCCTACAAGTGATAGAGGTCTGATCTCTAAGGTATATAAAGAGCTCAAGAATTTAGAGCCCCAAACCTTGAATAACCCTATCAAAAAATGGTGTACAGATGTAAAAAGGGAATTCTCAGCAGAGGAACTACGAATGGCTGAAAGGCACCTGAAAAAGTGCTCTTTATCTTTAGCCATCAGTGAAATGAAAATTAAAAACAACTTTGAGATACCACCTAACACCTGTTAGATTGGCTAGGATAAAAGGCACAGATGACAGCCTATGTTGGAGAGGATGTGGAACAAGGGGAACACTCCTCCATTGTTGGTGGGAGTGTAAGCTTGTTCAGACACTTTGGAATGCAATATGGCAGTTTCTCAGAAAATTGAAAATCAATCTCCCCAAGGACCCAGCAATACCACTTCTGGGTGTATACCCTGAAGAGGCACATTCACACTCCAAAGGTATTAGCTCAACGATGTTCATAGCAGCATTATTTGTAATAGCAAGAACCTGGAAACAACCTAGATGTCCCTCAACTGAAGAATGGATTAACAAACTGTGGTACATCTACACAATGGAATACTACTTAGCAGTAAGAAAAAATGATATCCTAAAATTCGCAGGCAAATGGATGGATTTGGGGAATATCCTCATGAGCGAGGTATCACAATCTCAGAAAGATAAGCAGGGGATGTACTCACTCATTAGTGGTCTCTAAACAAACAAAGAAGAAAAAAAGCCAAGCATGCCCAAGTGGCAAACCACAACCACTGAACAGCTTGGGATCAGTAACACCCTGGACTGACCCTTCGGACCCCAGTCCAACTATAGGAACACCGGACTCACTCTTGTGGTAGGATGGACAAAACTAGTTTTGGCCAGGAGTGGAGACTGATCCAAACATTATTGGGTCAGTGGGACCATAGGACTGTCTGCTCCCTACCCACGGAGGGGATGGAAAGTTGTGGAGAAGAAAAATGACCTGATGTGGTGGGAGGGGTAAGGGACCTTAAATAAGGATATACAGGGATGGAAAAAAAATTCAGAGGGAAAGCTGAACACAAAATAAATATATGTGTATTTGCTATCAACCTTGATAAGCCATGCTTATGATTCTTATCCTCTTCATAGTTATTGTTAACTTTTCAGCTTTTTAAATTCATTTTACTGTTTTTTTGATAAATACAAAATAAATAAAGAAGAAAAAATAAGTTCAATACTTGTCATTAATTTGAGAGATTTTGATCAGGATGAGTCAAGGGCATAGAGTTAGGACTGGTCATGACCACTCTCCATATTCCCCTGTGGAAGCTCCTTTACCAAGAACAATTTCTTAAATAAAATATTTCTAATTTGCAAAAAAAAAAGGAAAAAAATGTCATTCACCATGATCTAGTAGGCTTCATCCCAGAAATGCAGGGATGGTTCAAAATACAGAAAACTGTAAATGTCATCCATCATATAAACAAATTGAAGGAAAAAAAAACACATGATCTTCTCCATAGATACTGAAAAAGCCTTTGAAAAAGTCCAACACACCTTTATCATAAAAGTCCTGGAGAGATCAGGAATACAGGGAAAATACCTAAATATAATAAAGGTCTTTAAAAAAGCAGATGGTCAAAATCAAACTAAATGGAGAGAAACTCAAAACAAAGTCAGGAACTATACAAGGTTGTTGTCTCGCCCCTTATCTATTCAACATAGTTCTCAAAGTTTTAGCTAAAGCAATACAAGAAGGAAAGGAGATTAAGGGGATACAAATTGGAAAAGAAGAAGTCAAAGTATCTATCTTTGCAGTCGACATGATTTTATGTATAAGTGACCCACAAAATTCTACCAGAGAACTTTTACAGCTGATGAACACCTTCAGCAATGTAGTAGAATACTAGCTTAACTCAACGAAATCAGTAGCCCTCCTATATACTAAAGATAAAAGGGCTAAAAAAGAATTAAGGTAAACATCACCTTTTATAATAGGTGAAAATAGAATGAAATACATCAGTATAACTATAACCAAAGAAGTATCAGATCTGTTTGACAAAAACTTTAAATCTCCAACGAAAGAAATTGAAGAGGATATCAGAAAATGGAAAAATCTTCCATGCTTCTGGATGGTAGGATCAACATAGTAAAAATGACATTCTTACCAAAAGCAATCTACAGATTCAATGCAATTCCCATCAAAATCCCAACAATTTTTTACAGACCTTGAAGGAACAATACTCAGCTTCATTTGGAGTAACAGGAAAGCCAAGATTGCCAAAACAATTTTGCTCAACAAAAGAACATCAGGAGGCATCACCATCCTTGACTTCAAATTATACTATAGTGCCACAGTAATAAAAACAGCTTGGTACTGTCATAAAAACAGACTTCTAGATGAATGGAATTGAATTGAAGACCTAGACATTCACCCATATACCTATTGATACCTGATTTTTGACAAAGAGGCCAAAAATATACATTGGAAGAAAGATAGTATCTTCAACAAATGGTGTTGGCATAGCTGGATGGTAGTATGTAGAAAAATGCAAATAGATCCAAGCCTGCCACCCTGCACAAAACTCACATCCAAGTGGATCAAAGACCTCAACATAAGCCCAGCCACTTTGAACTTGATAGAAAAGAAAGTGGAAAACACACTTCTATGAACTGGCACAGGTGACCACTTCCTAAATATAACACCAGTGGCACAGACACTAAAATCAACAATCAATAAGTGGGATCTCCTGAAGCTGAGAAGCTTCTGTAAAGCCAAGGACACTGTCAATAGGACAAAATGACAGCCTACATAATGGGAAAAGATTTTCACCAACCCTACAAGTGATAGAGAACTGATCTCTAAGATATATAAAGAACTCAAGAACCTAGAACCCCAAACCTTGAAAAACCCAATCAAAAAATGGGGTTCAGATCTAAAAAGGGAATTCTCAGCAGAAGAATTATGAATCGCTGAAAAGGATCTGTAAAAGTGCTTATCATCTTTAGCCATCAGAGAAATGAAAATCAAAACAACTTTGAGATGCCACCTTACACCTGTCAGAATGACTAAGATCAAAAACACAAATGACAGCCTATTCTAGAGAGGTTAGGGAGCAAGGGGAACACTCTTCCATTGTTGGTGGGAGTGTCAGCTTGTTCAGCCACTCTGGAATGCAGTATGGCCATTTCTCAGAAAACTGAGGATTGATCTCCCCAAGGATCCAGCAATACCACTTTTAGGCATATACCCTAAAGACACACAATCATACCCCAAAAGCATTATTAGTTCAACTATGTTCATAACTGCACTCTTTGTAATAGCAAGAACCTGGAAACAACCTAGATGCCCCTCAACTGAAGAATGGATTACCAAACTGTGGTACATCTACACAATGGAGTACTACTCAGCAGTAAGAAAAAAATGATATTCTAAAATTTTCAGGCAAATGGATGGATCTGGAGAATATCTTCCTGAGCAAGGTTTCACAAACCCAAAAGTATAAGCAGTGGATATACCCACTCATTAGTTGACTTAAAAAAAAAAAAAAAGATATGTCGTATACAAGATCTCAAGGCTAGAACATAGCTAGATCACACAGTACCCCATTTCTGAATTGATGGACTCTGGCAGAGGTGTGGGTAAGGAAAGACTTTGTTATCTTTAAGCATCTGGACACAGGGAGCTCCAGTAAGTAAATGAGCAGCATGAATTAGCGTTTTTGTAAATTGGGAGATCATAAGAGTGGGTATGAATCTGAGAGGTCTGATAACTGAGTTTGATGGGGTACATGATGTAAAATTCCCAAATAATATATAAATAAAAATAGAATTTATTCTCTTGTTGAAAGATGCCAACTCTGTCTTGCATTCAAAATGGCTTAGAAAAGTTTACATTATTATTTAAATACATTTTTTAAAATTTTTGGGCCAAAATGCTTTTGCTACTCCCACCCCCCGGGGGAGTAAAATGTTAGCCACTGAAACTAAAGTACTAGATAATTTTGCTCATGGAACATTTTTGCTTTACAATGTGTACCTGCCAATTATGATTTACTTTCTCTCAATGCTGACTCTGACTACTTTCTGTCAACACTAATTTGCCTGTATATTTTTTAATTCAAATATTGTTGACAAACAGAACTTAATGAACGTTCTATTTAAAAATGTTTGTATAGCAAAGGGGTCAAATTATAAAAGGAACTATTGAACAGAGAAAAAAGTTTGCTAGCTATGCATTTGAAACATGATTAATATATAGAATACACAAAAAATTAAAATAGCTATAAGAAAGCAAACAACCCAATTAATAAGTTGGATAGCAAAATAAACAATTTGCAAAAAATAAAATATAAACAACCAAAAGATATGTAAAAACTTCAATCTCAAAATTACATTGAAATTGTAACTTAGCACAATTAGGATTTATTAGAAAACAAACTTCAAGTACTAGTAAGGATGTAAATAAAGGAAACACTCACAAACTGTACCTGGGAATGTTAACCAACCTTGTCACTATGGAAACCAGAGTAGAGATTTGTCAAAATACTAGAAACAGCTATCATATGACCTAGTTGTCCTTCTCCTGGATATGTACCCAAAGGACCCAAGTCAACACATCACAGAGATACTTATATGTCATTATTTACTATGGCCACAGTTAACCTAAGTTAAGCCTATGTGTCTGACAACAGAAAATGAATAAAGAAAATGTGGGATAGAACCCACTGGGACATTCTCAGTCATAATAAATGAACCATGCCATTGGCAGGAAGATGGGTTTAAATGGAGATAATCCTACCAGTCAAATTAAGCAAGGCTCAGAAAATTTGTCAAAAATAAATTTAAAGCCTCCCAGAATAACAAATTCTTTGAAGGCATAATTTTTATTACTCATTCCAGTCATCTTTTATGAGTTTCTCTGCATGAACACTCAGTCTCAGTACTTTGCTATTTCCTACCATGGTGTGCTTGTGCCTTCTCTCATGAAGCATGCTGCATGCAATGTTCCCCTAGAAGCAATGACTCCTTGCTGAGGTGAGCTGATTAAATAAAAAACTGCTATCACATACAGTGCTCTTTAATACATCTAAATTAAAAATGTCATTGCATGAATAAAGTGCCAAGTTTACAACTAACTTTTATCCTTAAAAGACACACACAATACCACTAGCTTTTACACACTCACACATCACACATACATACAAGTACGAAAATGCACTAAGCTTAGTTTTCATCTATTTTCTCTTATACTGCATAATTTTTTAAAAATTCAAAAATGAAAACACATTGCAATTATTCTGATGAATTTGAAAAGTATAGAGCAGAAGTATCAACAATGCAAATGTCGCATCAAAATTAAACCATAAACAAGGTTATGCAGCTTCATAGCTAGCATTGTTCTAATGCAAAGACTCTTGGAAGAATTCAATACTTCTTTTTAAATTCTTGGGCCTCTAACTGTGGTGCTAGCACTCTTTAGTTAGAACAGTGAAATTCAAATGTTGATATATACGGATTACCTGAAATTTGCAGGTTGTTTTCGTAAGTGGACTTCTGATTAAAATGATAACTCACTTTTGTGTTTGTGAATATTTATGATTGGCATATTTCAGTAGTGCTAGACAATGAGTAAGCACATAGCACATAAGAGAGTCTTGTGGATTATCAACATCAGCCTCTACATAATTTGGAGAAAAAAAAGTTGTTTTAACATAATGGACTTAAAAATTGGCATCATACGACAAAATTGGGAATATGCTGGGCCAAACATGAAGAAAAGAACTATTCTAGTGACTTAGCATCATATATGATACATAAATGCCAGTGAAATTTGTTCATTGTAACTTAGCTAAAACAGAAAAACAGAAACAAAAATAGACAAAAGAAGAAATGAAACAAAATGTTAAGAAAATGCAAATATTTCAGGTATAAGTTTACATATTTTACAAATATAACTTCAACTTTTTCACACATAAATACAGGGAAAAGATATTAAAACTTTATAAGTGAAAAAACCAAGACTTTTGAAAGTTTCAAAAATTTTCCAGGACCATGTTACAATTTCTAGGGTAAAAGTTTAAAAAAAAAAGAAGAAGAAATGGCATAAAAATTAACTGGGTATTTCATAATGTCATTGTTTTTTTATAGCTGAGTAATATCCCACTATTCATGTGTACCACATCTTCAACCATTCTTTGGTTGAGGGGCATTTAGATTGTTTATAGCTTCTGGCTATTATAAAAATATCTGCTATCAGCATAGTTGAGCAAGTGTCCTTGAGGTATGACTGAGCATTTTTTGGGTATATACCCAATGTGGTATAACTGGGTATTGAGGTACACTGAGTCTCAATTTTCTGAGAACCTTCCATATTAATATTCATAGTGGCTATACAAGTTTGTACTAAAAGCAGTGGAGAAGTATTCTTTTTACTCCATATACTCTTTAGCATAGCTGTCATCAGTGTTTTTGACTTCAGCTAATATGACAAGTATAAGATGGTATCTCAGGGTCATTTTCATTTGCATTGCCCTCATGGCTAAGAATGCTGAACAATTCTTTAAGTATCTCTTAGCCATTTGAGATTTTTCTGTTGATAATTCTATGTTTAGATCTGCAGCCCATGTTTGAAAAGTTTGATATTTTGATAACTAGTTTCTTCAGCTCTTTATATATTTTGGCGATTAACCCTCTGTCAGATATGGGGTTGGTGAAGATCTGTTCTCATTCTGTAAGCTGCTATTTTGTCCTATGGATAGTGTCCTTCACAGAAGTTTTTCAGTTTTAAGAGGTCCCATTCATTAATTGTCTACTTAATTTCTGTGCTACTAGTATTATATTTAGGCAGTGGTCTTCTGTGCCAATGTGATCAAGATTACTATGTAAAATATTTCTATGAATGTAATGTAAACTGTTATTCTAAACACCAAAACTTTTTTTAAAAAAATGCAAGTATCTGCTTCTGTCCCCTTTTAAAAAATTAACCAGATAGAAGTTAATAGAGGCAAACTTCAAATCTGGGTGGCTCTTGCCCCTTGCCTATGAGTTGACAAATTTTGCTCTACTTAACTATAAATTCACACTTGTCTTGGGCTTGCAATCCCACGATATAAGAAAAATCAAGCTTCATTGATAGTAGTGTGCTACTAAACAGGTAGTTGAGGATGTGGAATGACCCTTAAGACCTCAAACATCATTGTTTATGCTCTGGAGAAGAGGAATGGTTGGTGGATACACAAGTCAAGCAGAAAATAATTTTTTTAAAGGGAAAAAAGAAAAAGTTGTTTCGAACTAGAAAGTATTCAAATCCGCAGGAGATGACACTGAAAATGAATAAAGAAATCTTAGAAATGATAAAATTGCTATCAGTCTTTAGTCAACTCAGCAGGCAAGCCCATCCAGAGAGCAGCTAATGAATTATTAAAGTGAAACATGGCCTTGGATTAAGATAAAGAGGAGCTAGAAGATGGCATCTTCTAGAGGACATAAAACAAATGTGACAATCAGCAACTTTAAAAATATTGTGAGAATCTGAAGGGGGTGCTGTCTGCTTCATGCATCTCTATATCAATTATGCAACTTAAAGTAAACTTAAAGAGATTCCTAATTGAGCTCCCTGTGCAGCTGTCAAGAGGACTTTTCCTTATTTAGTACCAAGCATAAAGTCTGTGATAAAACATCCATGATTGCAAATACCAAGTGAAAGAGCAAATGAATTAAAGATGTGACCAACATTCTAAACACAATCCAGGTAGTTTTCAAGTCAAGTTTTCTCTTCAATTTCAAAATGCTTAATTTGGAATTTTCCACCATTGTCTCTCTCCTTTATTTCTGCAGACGTGTCTCTGCAGATTTGATTCAATTGGAGGTGAGTCAATAGTGTGGAATTATTTAACCATAAGGAAAGCTTACCTCATGGAAGTAGAGAACTGGGGACTAGAATTGAGAATCTAAGTGATTATCTATCACTCTAAATCTCCATGCTTCATGAAGGAATGTACATCTTGAGAACCTAGTATAAAAAAGAATAGGTATCACAATTACAGTTTCTCATGAATAGGCCAAGAGCTACACTGCTAGAGTTAGGTTACAGAATTTTACATTGCTATCTAGGCATGTATGAGTAAAGAATGAGAATTCAAATAAGCCTTTCTCCAAGAGGACAGATGAGGATAAGCAAGGACAGGATGCACAGAAATCAACATGGAAACAAGTATTTCGGAAACACTGCTATATTGGTTGTATATTGAAGAGGAATCTGAGAACATCTAGATGGTGCTCTGCCTAGTCATTCATACTTGAATATATGTCACAAGACACAGTTGTTGAGGGATGGAGATGTTGCTGTTTGACTGCCAGTTTGGAAGAATATTCAGTAAATTTAAGAAATTTCCTGTAAGCCAAACTGGCCAGAGTCCTGGTGGATTAGCAGAGACACAGAGTCAGGAGCAGGGCACACAGGTATGATGACAAAGTTAGGTCTTGCTTCGTGTTTGCAGGAGACTACCAGAGCCCACTCATATGCCACAAGCAGTTTTCCAGAGATCAATGGGAGGGATTGTGGATAGTGAGGACAGAAAAGGATCAAAGGCTAGCCCATAGAATAGAGACCCTTTATCACCACTGTGAAGCTAGCTGCCTTATTTCAAGGCAAGAAATACTATATTGGGGGAAACAGGACTAGAGAATGCCTTACAAAGACCTAGTAAGGCTCAGAAAATTCTAGTCACATTTATTACTGGAAAGATTTAATGACTTCTTGAGGACACTCCACCAAAACCCAATTGTCAGGCAGAGGAACTCAGAAGCACCGAGAACACAGTATGAAGATTACGTTTTTGTTTTGGTTCTCCTAAGAATGAAACACTTTATCACTGAGAAGCCCAAAGTTATATAAACAGGAAGCATTTTGCTTCTAGCTCAGTTTTCCATCATTTTTTTTTTTTTTAAGGATTAAAAATTTTCCTCATGGGCCAAATTGATGATGTTTGTTTCCAAAGAGAGGTTTGAAGAGAAGGAAGAAAAAGAAGAAAGGAAAGAATATTTGCTAGATTTTTTTTCTTTTTTAACAGAAAGCACTTTGAAGCCTCCTGGGGCTGATCCACTTAAGCTTCATTCCTTAGACAGTAACTTCCTGGCCACAAAGAGCTTCAAAGGACACTGAAATGTGTTGATTTATTATAGGCCATTTGTTATGAGCTGAACCTTTTACTTCAAATAAAGAAAAAAGGAATTAACTCTTCCATCACATCCTGAATGTAAGACAACACGAAGCAAGGGGTGACGGCAGGCTTTCAGGCTGTACTGTGATCATTAGTATTTTAAAATTTAATGGCTTTTATTGTTACTGGTATCTCAAAGAAAAATTAGGAGAAATATCATCCAGTTTTAGGCATTCATAATACTTTTGAAAGTCTACCTTTGAGGTTTGTAAAATTCTTAATTAATTACACAGATAAAATAAGTTATTTAGTATGAACAATTGTATCTTTGAAGTATTTGGGTGCTGATGTTATTGTTGTTAGTGGAGAGAGTCTCAATGTGTAGCCCTGACTAACATGGAACTCAGAGAGACCAGCCTGCCTCTGTCTCCTGAGGGTAGAATTAAAGGCCTGTTCTACCATGTCTAGCCTTTTCAGTTAATGCCATTGGTCAGCCTTCCTCTAATATTCTAACCTTTAAAGCAAACCAGCAAATATTTTTCCCACCACTGCATTCTTGACTAAACTATTAATTCTACTTCCTTTTTAGTTTCATTGTATGTGCATGTATGTGTGCATGTGTGTATGTATGAATGTACATATATTTGCCTGTGTGAATGTGTGTACATATGAGTGCATGTGGAGGTCAAAAGTTAGCATGGAGTATTTTCCTCAGGTACTCACAAGAGTTCACTGGAGATATGAAGACTATTTTACAAAAATTATTGAGGCATGATTTCATAACCTTTAAATACTTTTATTGAGAAAAAATAATTTATAACTTTTTAGTGACAAAGGAAAAATATTACCCATTTCAAATATAGTCAGTCAATGATCTTTTGAGTAAACTAATCAAGCTGTACAATCATTAGCATTAATCAATTATAGAATATTCTCTTTATGCTTGTAATATCTCAGTACCATCATTATTAATTCATACTTACCTTTTCTCTTTACCACAGGCAGGGTTTGATTCTGTAAGTTTTCCAAAAATATATTTGTTCAGTTAAAACACACCACATTCCCTTTCATTTTCTTCCATCCAAGCACTCAATTTGCCTACCCCCTGAATATGTTTCAAAAGGATAGTCTCTTTTTAATAATACATATAGACACACACACATACATGTACAACCTGCTGAGCCCTATTTTTATTGTTGTGTGCATATGATTTGATTTCAGGGCTGACTGTTTTGATTTAGATAACCAACTGGAGGTTCACCTTTTGGAGAGGTTCATTTTAAACTAAACTAGACTATAAACTAAAATTATAAGATAAAATTATAAAACTAAAATGCATTACTGTGAAATAATAATTTATTATAGCCACTTTGTAGAAGACCTGTCTCTAAATTCAGTCACTACTTAATGTAGGGTGGATAGGGTCACAGCACATGATATTTTTTTTCTTTTAAAAATGTTTATTCTTCTCTCATATAAACATTATTCTATGCTCTCCACTTTTCCCAGTTCTCCCCTTTCCTCCTAAGCCCAGCCCACCCACCCCCACCCCCCCACCCCGCCCCAGTCTTACCCCAGAAAAGGGCAAGCCTCTAAGGGACATTAACAGAACATAGGATGACAAGATACAATAAGAGCAGCCACAGATCCTCACATCAAGGTTGTGCGAGGCAATCCAGTT
>PVIH01021012.1:0-18247 GCA_004025045.1 Sigmodon hispidus | reverse complement strand
TGTGCAGAAGACCTTGCACAGACCCATGCAGGTTCCATGTTTGTCCCTTTGCTCTCTGTGAGCCCCTTGAGTTCTGTTTAATTGGTCCTATAGCTCTGTTCTCCTGGTGTCCTGAATATCTCTGGATACTGCAATTTCTCTCTCTTCAGAAGGGGTGTGTGGGGTGTGTGCGAGTGCACATGCTTTTGTGTGTGTGTGTACATGCGCGCGTGCGTGCGTGTGTGTGTGTGTGTGTGTGTGTGTGTGTGTGTGTGTGTTTTGGAACTAGAAGGGGAGGAATCTGATAGAAACCTTCCATTTCTCTCTCTGCCCAATGATTGGTTGTGGTTCTCTGTATAGGCGCCTGTCAGTTGCTGGAGGAGGCAACTTCTCTGACAGTGACATTGGAGTAGACAGATTTATGAGCATAGCAGAACATCATCAGGAATTATTTCATTGCTTTTTTTTTTTCCTGTAGTGTTTGGTTGTACTCTTGGTCTCTGGCCTATTCAGTCCGATGTTCCTGGTAATCCAGGCAGTGTCACTGTAGAGAAAAGTGTCCAGCCAAAGAAACCTACCTTGGCTCTGGACCCAGAGCCAGTGAAAGAAACCCACCCTGGATCTAAGACCTGAGCCAGTAAAATACTCTATTCCTGAACCCAGAACCAAAAAGAAGTGTACCCTGACTCTGAAATCAGCACCAAAGAAATACACTTTGGCCATGGAATCAGAGCCAGTGAAAGAAATGTGCTGTGGACCTGAAATTAGAGCCCAATAGCTCATAAGAGCCAGCAAAAGAAACACACTTTGTCCCTGAAACCAACCAACTAACCAAACAACCAAACAAAAAAGAGAAAAAAAAACAATCCCCATCCTGGAATTCTCCTTAGAAAGCTTCCCCTCCCACAAGAAGCCCTATGTAAGTCCTGGGCCCACAGCTCTTTCCCTGCTGTCTTCTCCCACCCCACGCTGAGGCAGCCACACCCACCTGGACCCTTTCCTTTCAATATATCTCTTAAATGAGGTTTGGTTGAGGACCTTCATTAGCTGGAGCTGCACCAGCAGCGCCTGGATGGAGAACAGCTGAGAGAGAAGAGCTCTAACACTCTTGCAGCCCAGGGGACCTTCCCTACCTGGGCTGAGTTGTTACATTCCCTCAGCAGAGAACAGCCTCAGTAGGAAAGTGATACTTTCCGGCTGTAGCAACTTTGCTGGGGAGGCCCTCCCTAGTTGGAGCAGAGCTGTTAACACAGGAGAAGCCTTTCCCTGAAGCAGGCTCTTTCTCTTCTCCACCTGTCATCCGACACAGGCCAAAACACATCTTTTATTTACAGCATGCAGAGAAACATTCCCACCACAATTCCTCTTTTCTGTCTTGTTGTAGAAAGTTTCCCTACCCGTTTTGGGTCCAGAGTTTTGTAGCTGGTGCGGCGGCAGTTTGGAACCTGGTCTGCCACTGCTTTTGTCCCCCAAAGAAATGAATCAGATGCTTATATTACTTCATACTGTTTGGCCCATGTCTCAAGCACATTACTAGCTAGCTCTTTCATCTTAAGTCAACCCATTTCTATTAATCTTCCTGCCACGTGGCTCAGCCCGTGGCTAGCCAGTACCTCTACATGTCTGTCTTCTTCAGGGGTCGGATGGAGACTGACTAACTCCACCCTTCTCTACCTGCCTGTGCTCTGATCCTCCACCCACTTCTAAGGTGCTCTACATAGGCCAAAACAGTCCTTTATTTACAGCATACAAGAGACCATTTCCACCACACTGTCTAATAAAAAAGGAAGGCTTTAATTTTAATAAAGCAAAATTACATTTAACAAAACAGGTATCAAGCAAGAATTATAGTTACAATTAGTCTATTTGTAATTAACAAAATTAAAAAATATTTTATTGTGTGTCTTACTCTTGTGAGTCTTAAGTTTTACATCTAATATACCTTTTAAAATAACTGAGAAGAACTATATTTGTAATTATTAAACCTTTAACTACATCAAAGACCATAGAAGAATATAATATTACCCAAGTAAACAGGAAGTGCAAGCAACTTTTAAAATCTAGAAATGACAGAGATGACACCTGTCTGCCTGGACAGTCACTCAAAGTTCTTTTGTAATGTTGGGGCATCTATCTTTACAGCCTAAAGGCTCAAAGTCTCTGGCATACCTTTCAGTGACGCAGGAAATCTGGCATCGCCCATCAGTCACTTCTCCTTGTGTCCTGTAAGATGCCTAGCAATTTTCCCTGCAGAGCAGGAACCTGAAAGACCATCTTGGTTTGTTCTGCCAAAGTTTAGAGGTCACTTTTTTTTTTTTTTTATGGAACCTGCATGTCTAGTTCATATAGCATACTGTCAAGCAGTCAATACAAGAACAGTTTCTTGTCTAGTGGCAAACTGTTGCCACAGAGCAAATTCTACATGAAGCTTTTTTAATGTCTATCATTTTCTTAAAATATATTGGTGTTGCCAGGAGCAAACCTGTCTCACTGCCCTGAAAAGTCAAAGTTCTTAAAATATTTTAAATGCCACATTCTGTAGGTCTTTGAAGTGATTGAAGACTATCTATCTAATTGAAATATATCTTTGTATACCCACAAAACCCTAACTAACTTGATTATAAGTTTGGTTCACATAGATGGCTATTAATCTGCTCTTATTGATTATACATTGTGATATTAAATGAGTTACATAAACATAATACCTTAAATAAAAGTAGAAAATATAAACAGCGTAACAAAATTGACCTTAAATTTGTATCAATAAACCAAAACACATTCACCTTCTTTAATCATTCCTATATCATATTCCCCCTCTTATGAAAGATATTGACTATGATTATTAATTATTTATAATGAAAATAAATGTTTATAAGTAATATTTTGGAAATTTGGGCAGAGTTATTTTTTTGTTGATTAAGGGGAGGTAGCAATCTTATGGTGTTTTGAGGCTTTGTATTATTTTAATTGGCATTGTGAAAGTTGATTTTTTATTAGAGAATTTTTAGGTGGCCTTGTTAGATAAAATTATATTTGTTTAGAAATAATTCATAGGTTTTCATCTTTTGTGGAAACAAAAGGAGAAACTTTACTTTAGGTAACATAAATTTAGGGAATTTAATTTGTTGACTTAAATTTTAAAGTTATTTTTAAAATACATATGTTTGTTTAACTTGACAGTCTATGTAATTAATTGCCTTTTTGTAGTTAGCTTTTTAAAAGTTAAAAAATTCTGACAAGTGTAAGGTGGTATCTCAAAGTTGTTTTGATTTGCATTTCTCTGATGGCTAAAGATGTTGAGCAATTTTTCAAGTGCCTTCAGCCATTTGTAATTCTTCTACTGAGAATTCCCTTTTTATTTCTGAACCCCATTTTCAAATTGGGTTATTCAAGGTTTTCAGCTCTAGTTTCTTAAGTTCTCTATATATTTTAGATATCAATTCTCTGGCACTTGTAGGGTTGGTAAAAATCTTTTCCCATTCTGTAGGCTGTCATTTTGTCTTATTGACTGTGCCATTGGCCTTATAAAAGCTTCTAGGTTTCAAGAAGTCCCACTTATTGAGTGTTGTTCTTAGTGACTGTGCTACTAGTATTATACTTAAGAAGTAGTTGCCTGTGCCAATGCATTGGAGGGTATTTTCCACTTTCTTTTCTATCAAGTTCAGTCAGAATGGCTAAGATTAAAAACACAGATGACAGACTTATGCTGGAGAGGATGTGGAGCAAGGGTAACACTTCTCAGTTGTTGGTGGGAGGGTAAACTTGTTTAGCCACTCTGGAATGAAGTATGGCAGTTTCTCAGGAAACTGGGAATCATTGTCTCCAAGGATCCAGCAATACCACTACTGGAAATATACCCTAAAGACATAATATATTCACACCCCAAAAGCATTATTACCTCAACTATGTTTATATCAACATTATTGATAATAGCAAGAACCTTGAAACAACCTAGATGCCCCTCAACTGAAGAATGGATTAACAAACTGTGGTACTTCTAAACAATTGAGTACTACTCAGCAATAAGAAAAAATGATATCCTAAAATTTGCAGACAAATGGATAGATTTGAAGAATATCCTCCTGAGCGAGGTCTTACCGACCCAAAAGGATAAGCAGGGGATGTACTCATTCATTAGTGGACTTTAAACAAAAAGTAAAGACTGCCCAAGCTACAAACATCAGCCACTGAACAGCTTGGAATCTGAAGGAACTTAAGAGACACATCCAAGAAGTCTGCTAGAAAGAGAAAATAGAGAAGATCTCCTTAGCTAATTGGGAGCATAAGCGGTTGCAACCAAGAAGAAGTGGGGACAAATCATGGGAGAAGGAGAGAAACAAAGAGGGAGAGAAAAAAAAGAGATGGAGATCTTAACAGAGGAAGGAAATATGGGGTTGGAAAAAGACTGGTTGCTAGGGAAAACTCCAAGAACTCACAAAATGTCCCTGCCTAGGTCTCCAATCAATAGCGAAGGTGTTGCCTAAACAGAATTTTCTCTATAATCAAATGAATAATCACCCTAAGTGCTATCACAGAACTTACATGAACAATGAATAGAGGTAGAGGCTGAGCACCGGGCTGAGTCCCTGGTCCAGCTGATAGTGTGGGAGGAGACTCTACATGAGCAAGGGGATATGGACTATGGGGAAAATTCTCACAGTGATGGCTGGCTGGTTCTCTAGGGAGCTCACTGAATCAAGACCAGCCACCTGGGAACCATCTGGAAAAGGAACTAAGCCCTCCAAGGATAGGCAACTGTCCTCTGGCATGCACAATATGTGAAGCCTCAAGAAGAGGATTCAGACTGTGTTTCTGTGCATGGACTGGCCTGTGGAGCCCATTCCCTCCAGAGGAACACCTAAACCAGTCTTGATAATAGGAAGAGGAAATTGAACTTGCATGGAGTGGGTGCTGAGCAAATACATCTTCAGACCTCTTGCCCTCTTTCTGAGGAGGGGATTGGGAGGTAGGGAGGGGAGAAACTGAAGACTGACCTGGAATGTTCGGGAAGGGGAAGGGAGTTGGAACAAGAGGATAAATGGTTAAAAAAATGAGACTTTATTCTATAAAAATAAATAAATAAATAAAAAGAAAAACCAGCTAAAAATTAAAAGAAAACATAATTTAGACTTTGTGTATTTGTTATTTTATGTGGCTTTTTATATGTTTTATTTATTTTTTTGTTTATCTATTTTTACACATTTTAACTTGTTTTTTATCTGAATCTGTTTATTGTGAATATTTAAACTTTTTTTTCGCTAGAAGAATATTTTTTTTTTAAAAAAATGTTAGTATTGTTTTGATTGTTGACTTTGCCCTTTTTGGCGGCTTTTGAACATGGTATAGGTGTTGGAGTAGAGATGTCAGAGTTATGTTTATTTTTTTTTTTTAATTTTTAGTGCTATACAATTCTTTAGGAGCCACACAGTTTGGTTTGTATATAGCTTGTTGGTTATACTGAGTCTTTTGACTTTTGAGAATCAGTTTTAAGTTGTCTCTCGTGGACTCGCCATTTTTAAATTTAAACCTGAACACCATGGTGTCTTTGTACCATGACTTATTTTATATAATTTGGGAAGCTGCTTTTGTGTTTTAGAATGTTTTTAAAACTTTTTTAGGCTTTATGCGGGTGTTCAGGGGCAGCTGGATAGAATCTGTCTGACTCTGTCCTCTCTCTCTTGCCTATCTTCTGATTCCTCCACCTATTTCTAAGGCACCCAACATAGGCCAAAACAGTTCTCTTATTTACAGCATACGGATGAACATTCTCACTATACTAAACCACCCTTATTCCAGCACATCTTGCAGGTAGGACAAATAGAAGATTTTGTGGCTGGGCTGGTATCTCACTCCCATCACTGAAAGCCTTGCCTAGTTACAAAAGATAACCAGTTCGGGCTCTGTATCCTTTATTACTTGGAGTCCTTTCTATAAGTCACTCTTATAGATTCCAGGGAGTTTCTACTGCACTAGATTTACATATCAAGCCCATCCCCAAGCCCTCCAGTTCCAGATGTTTCTCCCCTTACTTTATCCCCACCACTTTCCTACCTGGTCCCTGCTATTCCCATTTTGACCTACCACCAGTCCACCCACATCTATTCTATTTCTCCTTCCCAAGGAGATCCATGTGTCCCCCCTCCCCAGAGCCTTCCTGGTTACTTAGCCTCTTTGGGTTTTCAAATTATAGCATGATTATCATTTACTTAACAGCTAATATCCATTCATAAGTAAATACATACCAAACACATGAATTTCAAGGGAAACAACCAATCACACCTATTTAAATTTTACTTAGAATTATCTTTTTAGTAAATTTCTCTACCTTTTTGTACACATTTGTTTTCGTTCTCTGCTTTATCGTTACATTATTGTTCTAGTGGGTGTGGTCTGCTCTTATAAGTTTAAATTGCCCTCTTTTATCTTAATTTTTCCCCACGTATCTGTTCTTGTTTCTCTCTTTCCCATCCCTCCCCGTCATCCCTTAGCCTCCCCCATTTCATCCCCTCATCCATTCCCCAAGAACGCAAGGAGTCCTAAGGTGGGTTATTTCAGTCTGGTATATCCATTTGAGGTAGGTCTGATTCCCCCATCCCAATATTAGGACTTGGTTAAGTGTTACTCTGTAGGGAATGGGCTCCAAGGTGCCAGTTCATGTACAGGAATATAGACTGTTCCTACTGTAAGAGGTTCCACATACTGCTCATGCCATTAGAAAGTCATCTACCTTTGGAGGGTTTAATTTCATTTCCTGATGATTCCCCTGTGGCTGTTTTTGATTCAGGGAGCTCCCCAGAGCTCCAGTCAGCCATCTCTGTGAAACTCTCTCCATAATCATTATCCCTTTTTAAATAAAGAGTCTCTTCTTTCTTTAGCTGGACCTAGAGATACACCTGGTGCTTAGCTATGAATCTCTGCTTCCATCGCTATTCATTGCTGGATGAAGAACACTTAGGGTGGTCATTCATTTAATTACAGGAAATGTCCTGTTTAGGCACCCCCTCGGCTATTGATTGTAGACCTAGCCAGAGACATCCTGTGAACTCTTGGAGGTTCCCCTAGCACCCGGCCTCTTTCCAACCCCACATTGGCTTCCTCTATTAAGATATCTGTTAGCTTTTCGCACGTGGCACGTGAATGGAATCTGAACACTTCGAGTACCACATGAGAGTTTATTAGAGCAGTAGGCAGAGGTAGGGGCAAAAGGGAACAAAGAAAAAGGAAGAGGGAGGGGATTTGTGTGAGCACTTTCTTTAAGAGGGTAGGTGGGCCCATGTTTGCATAGCCACACCCAGGGGCATAGAGACTCTGTTACATTCCAGGTGAATGCAAGCTTTGGAAATCCTTACAATATCCATCTCCTTTTTTCCTAGTTTGTTGCTTCTCTGACTCAACCATCTCCTTCTCAAATAATTTGTTCCCATCTCTCCTTAAACGTTACCCTTTATGATCCCAATATGCTCAGGAGATGTTTTTTTCTCTTCCCAGGGGAATCCCTGGATATCTCTCTTAAGTTCCTTCTGATCCCAAGATGTTCAGGGGTTGTGGTTTGTGTTATGCCCAGAGCTCAACCTGCAGTGAGACCACCAGAGACAGGGATGTCTGGAATGCAACAGCAGGGTTTATTGGCAGCACAATACAAGCCAGGCAGGGAACATATTTCAAGCTTCTGTGATAACAGAGCAACAGGTAGCTGGGGTCTTTGGTTACAAGGGATCTTTTATAGGCAAAAGTTACAACAAAGTTGGTTGCTTGGAGACAGGGTGCTGATCTGCTAATTGGCTTGTGCTTAGGGTCTTTCTGCCCCTGAGTGTCTTTGCACCTCACTGGGATGGACCCCACCTTGGTCCCTGGGGTGGCTGGTTTTTCCCAGAACTGTGCAAACAAGAAACTATTTGCCTCCGCCTCCCAGAACTGGGCAGATGTCTTGGCTAATCTCCCAGAGCTGGGCAGGTAGGTAGCTATTCTCTCAGTCTGGGGAGGCCCCCTGCTAGGTATATTCTTTTCCCAGGACTAATTAGGCATTCTTCTCCCAGACCTGAGAAGCACCCCCACACCAGAAATGCAAAGCTTTATTTTATCTTTTTATAAAATAGCTACTGGAATGCAAAATGGGATTTCTTGAGCTAAGTTTTCTCTCTTCATTAGCTTGGGCATTCTTTGCTTTTTGTCTAAAATCCACTTATGAATGAGTACATGCCATGCCTATCTTTCTAGGCCTGTGTTACTTCACTCAAGAGGATATTCCCACAAATTCATTCATTTGACTGCAAATTTTAGGATGTCATTTTTTTTTTTTTAGCTGAATAGTACTCTTTTGTGTTAATGTACCACAGTTTGTTAATCTATTCATCAGTTAAGGGGCATTAGGTTGTTTCCAGGTCATTTCTATTATGAATAATGCTGCTATGGACATAGGTTAGCTAATATCCTTGGGTTAAGAATGTGCATCCTTTGGGTGTATGCCCATTAGTGGTATTGCTTGATAATTGGGGAGGTTCACTCCTAGTTTTCTGAGGAGCTACCATACTGTTTTCCAAAGTTTACATTCCCATCAACAATGGAGGAGTATTCTTGTTCTGCATCCTCTCCAGCATAGGATGTCATCTGTGTTTTTGATTTAAGCCATTCTGAAAGGTGTAAGGTGGTATCTCAAAGTTGTTTTGATTTGCATTTCTCTGATGGCTAAAGATGTTGAGCAATTTTTCAAGTTGCTTTCAGCCATTTGTAATTCTTCTGTAGAGAATTCCCTTTTAAATTCTGAACCCCATTTTTTTAACTGAATTATTTAGGGTTTTGGGCTCTAGTTTCTTGAGTTCTGTATATATTTTAGAAATCAGTCCTCTGTCAGTTGTAGGGTTGGTGAAGATCTTTTCCCATTCTGTTGACTGTCATTTTGTCTTTTTGATGGTGTCCTTGGCCTTACAGAAGCCTCTCACTTTCAGGAGTTTCCATTTATTAATTGTTGTTCTTAGTGTCTGTGCTATTAGTGTTATATTTAGGAAGTGGTCACCTGTGCCAGTGTGTTGAAGGGTATTTCTCACTTTCTTTTCTATGGAGTTCAGTGTAGCTGGGTTTATGTTGAGCTCTTTGATCCACTTGGATTTGAACTTTGTGTAGGGTGATAGATATGGATCTATTTGAATTCTTCTACATACTACCATTCATTTATGTGAGCATCATTTGTTGAAGATAGTATCTTTTCTCCCACTGTATCCTTAGTGCATAGGAGGGCTATTGCTTTTTTTTAAGTTAATCTTGTACCCTGCTATGTTGGTGAAGTTGTTCATCAGCTGTAGGAGTTTCCAGGTAGAATTTTGTGAGCCAGTTATGTATATCGTTATATCATCTGCAAAAAGAGATAATTGGATTTCTTCCTTTCCAATTTGTATCACCTTAATCTCTTTTTGTTCTTTTACTGATTTAGCTAAGAGTTCAGGAACTATACTGTACAGATAAGGGGAGAGAGGAAAGAATTGTCTTGTTCCTGATTTTAGTGGGATTTCTTTAAGTTTCCATTTAGTCTGATGTTGACTGTTGGTGTGTTATGTATCACCTTTATTATATTTAGGTATTTTCCCTTTATTCCTGATCTCTCCAGGACTTTTATCATGAAGGAGTGTTGGCTTTTGTCAAAGGCTTTTTTAGCATATAAGGAGATGATCATGCAGTTCTTTTTCTTTCAGGTTGTTTATATGATGGATGACATTCAGTTTTTGGTATGTTGAACCATCATATGTGCATTGCTTAGTTGATTCAGAGAATTTTGATCTCCGGTGTCCTCCAATCCCTCTGGCTCTTAAAATATCCATAGGATTCCCTGATCTCCAAGGGAGAAAATTTGGTGGAGAAATCACATTTAAACTCTCTCCCTCTGTATAAGGTCTGAATGTAGCTTTCTGCGTCTTTTTTTATCTACTAAAGCAGTAAAACTTTCTGATAATGAGTGGAGAAGGCACTGGTCTGTAAGTATAGCAGAATATCATTAGGTGTAATGTTACTGGTACACATACATTATAAATTATATATATGTATACATATATGCATATATATAATTACATACACCTATTTACCAATAGTGTATGGTTTTACCCTATATCACTGGGCTGTTAGGTTCTGGTTCTTGGTTATTCTAGTAGTGTCAGTGTGGATTCCTGCACATGGACCAGGTCTTACTTAAGTCAAATCAGACATTGGTTGGCTATTCCTGCAAGTTCTGTGCCATCATTGTCCTAGCACATTTTTTAGGTAGGACAGATTGTAGGACAAAGTTTTCATAGCTGGGTTGGTGTCCGTGTTTCTCTTTCAGTAGCCATCAGAGTATCTTCCTGTACCAAGGAGACTAGAATGTAAGGGTGAAGGTCCCATGTAGGCATAAGTTCCACTTCTACAAGTTCAATGAGCTGTGTGGATGTTGTTATCAGAATTAAAGCCCTGCTGTCTGATTGCAGAGAACAGCCCCTTATCTTAGCAATGACCTGGGTAGTTTGGGGCATTCCATGGTACTTCTTGGTTGAAAACTCAGTTGAATGCAAACTATCCTGCTATTGGAAGCCTAGCCTAGCAACAGGAAATGGAAAGTTTAGACTCCTATATCCTCATTCCTAGGAACCTTCATTAGAATCACCTTTCCAGGTTCCAGGAAGTTTCCTCTGCACTAGGTTTTTACCCCCACCAAACTTCCTTAATTCCAACCATCTCTACCCAAACATGCTTTATCTAACCTAATTTCTCTGTTCCCATCCCCATCTGCTTCCAGTTTGCTCTTAAATCTATTCAGTTTTCTCTTCCCAAGGAGATCCATGCATCCCTTCAGATCCCTCTCTGGGTCTTGTATCTCCTGAGTCTTTCTTTGTATCTGAGTATGTGCTTCAGTTTTTGAGAAAGTTCCATGAGCTGCAGAGTATATGTATTTTTTCTTGTGTGTGTTTGAGTGACATGTTCTGTATATATCTGTTAGGTCAATTTGGTTTGTAGTATCTCTTACTGCCACTATTTCTCTCTTTAGTTATGTCTGAATGACTGGTTCATTGGTGAGAATGGAGTATTGGAGGTTTTCACTATCAGTGTATAAGTGTCATTATGGGGTTTAAGCTATAGTAATATTTCTTTTACAAACTGTGTGCCTTTGTTTTAGGAGCAATGATGTTAAGAAATGAAATGTTATCATGGTGGCTTTTACTTTTGATGAGTATGTAGTGCTCTTCCCTACCTCTTTTGATGAATTTTGGCTTGAATTCTATTTTGTTGGATATTAAAGTGACTTTATAATCTTGCCCCTCATATCCATTAAATTGAAGTATTTTTCACAACCCTTTATCCTAAAATAATGCCTACCATTAATTTTGGGGTGTATTTCTTATATGTAGCAGAACATAATGGTCAGGGAATGGTGATTGATGTATGCCCCTAATCCTTTCACTCAGGAGACAGAAATCTTTATTTATTTCTATGAGTTTAAGGCTTAACAATCAAATAGTAGTAGCTCATACCTTTAATCCTAACTCTAGGATTATGACGCAAAGTTGAATCCAGAAGTTTGTCACCTGGGCAGGTAAGATATTTAAGGCAGGAGAAGTAGAGATTAAGGCATTCTGTAGGAGTGACTGACCCGACTGATGGTGCTTGAAGAAAGCACTTACAGTGTTCAGCCTGAGAAATTGGCTGGGTGAGAATTGACTGTGGTCTGTTTCTTCTTTCTGATATTCCAGTTTTCCCCTCAATAATTGGCTCTGGATTTTCATTATATACTAACTAGAATTTTTGCAATATATTCATTTTATCTCATTCTTGTTGTCAGTATATGTGTTTCCCTTATTTTTATTTTTTTGCTGTCATATTTTTTATTTTTCACAGGTATAGCTAAGGTCCTTAAGTTGGAATTTTCCTTCTATTATTTTCTGTAGGGCTGAATTTGTGGATAGATGTTGTTTAATTTTGATTTTGGCATAAAACATTTTGTTTATGGTGATTGAAAGTTTTGCTGTATATAGTAATCAGGGCCCTTGAGAGTCTGGAAGACATATGTCTTGGCCCTTTTGGCTTTTAGAATCTACTTCTAGGAGTCAGATGTAGTTCTAAATGTCTGCCTTTATGTGTCATATGTTACTTTGTCTTTTACCTTTGAAGCTTTTAATATTTTTTTAACTATATGTTCAATGTTTTGATTATTATGTGGCAATTGACTTTTATTCTTGTACCCTGTGTTCTGTACACATCTTGCACTTTGATATTCATGTTTAGGTTATAGTTTTTCATATTTTTCTAAAAATATTTATCAAGCCTTTGAACTGAGGTTCTCTTTCCCTATTTCTATAATTTTGCCCAACATAATATTTTTATTAATTATTTGGGAATTTTTGTATAGTGTATTCTGATCATACCTGCTTCCAATTCTTTCCAGGTCTACTTTCACATCTTTTGGCCTCCTCTCTAAAGGAAAAACCTACAAAGTCTAGTATTTGTTACCCATATACTCACTGGAGCATGGTCAAACTGAAAATTGAATTCCTTCTCATCCCTGTAGAAACCATCAACTGTGAAGAGCTACACTCCAGGAACCTTATTTTTAAGGACTCTCTTCTACAGCTTGTTTCTGGACTATTTCTTCTTTTGGCTGTGTGTGTGTGCCTGTGTGTGTGTGTATGTTTGGGGGCTGTTGTCATAGAAGCCTTCAATGTCTGTCACTTGTTGTCAGTTTGAGTGTGCAGTCATTGGTAGATTCTACTATAAAAGAAGCTTTGATACTCATAACAGCAGTAGCAGCATGAGTCATAGGCTTACATTGCTTCTGGTGCCACCACAAATCAATGGGCATTAACACGGCTTCTGGTGGCATCATGGATTAGGGATATGAATCTGGTTTTTAATAGCAATGCAGATCATGAACATCAACATGGTTTCCAGTGACTACATGGAGTGTTAACATTGCCATTTTTATCATGATTCATGGATATCATCATTCCCTCCAGCAGCAGCACAGATCATAGATATCAGCATGGTCTTAGTTAGCAGCATACATCATGGACATCAACCTGGACTCTGGCAGAAACATAGATCACTGACTTCAACATGGCTTCCAGTGGCAGCCTGTGCCATGGATATTAACATGGCTTCCAGGTGCAGCACTGTCAAAATACATCAACATGGTTTCTGGCCCCAGCTCAGATCAGATCATGGTTTGTTCTTTTCATAGTGTTCGAGGTATCCTGGGTGTCAGAACTGTTTTTAGACTTAGATTTAATGTTTTCTTTGACTGTCTTTAATGTCTGAGATTCTTTCTTCAGTCTTTTGCACTCTGTTGGTTGAACTTGACCTTATAATTTATGTTTGAATTTCTAAGATTTTCATTTCCAGAATTTCCTCAGTTTGTGTTCTGTTTATTGAATCTATTTTCATTTTCAAGCCTCAAGTAATTTTACACATTTTCTTCAATAGTTTGTTTGAATTTTGGGCTTTCTTCAAGGAATTTAATTATTTTATCAATGGTTTATTTATCTTTTCTGGATTTCTATAATAAATTTATTAATTTTTTAAGGATCTATATATAATCTTTATATAATTGGTCATAATATTTGTCTTGTGTTTCTGATATGTTAGAATAATCAGGACCTACTGTGGTGGGATATCTGCGCTCCAGCATAGACTCTTTGTACTATTATTGTGTTTTTATGTTATTGTGTTTTTATGCTGGCATCTAAGCATCTGTTTTTGAGATTATTTTAGGGATAGGTGCTCATCGACTCCTGGAGTTGCTTTTGTTGGGTGTGTGTGTTTTGGTCTTTGCTTTCTGTTTTCTCTGTGGATTTTCATGAAGTATTATGGCTGTATGTTGCCTGTTTTCCTTGCCTGCTCAGTTAGTGTTTCCACAGAAAATTTTTGGTGATGGTGGAAGCTCAAATACTGGAATAGGTTTAGAAAAGAAAGGTTGGTACATGGGATCAAACTAAGCCCTCTGAATGTTGGTGCACTTGTTTGGCTTGGTCTGTTTGTGAGGCCCCTGGCAATTCTACCAGGATTTATCCCTGGTGTTTGAACCTGCTTTTTGGAGCTCATTCCCTATGGAGGGATACCTTGCTCAGTATTGATGAGGGGGGTGGGACTTGAACTTGATTCAACTGAATGTACCAGCTTTGTTGACTCCCCATGGAAGGCCTTACCCTCTCTGAGATGTAGTGGGAGGTGGAGGGGGAGGAGGTGGTAGGAAGGGAAGGAGGGCAAACTATGGTTGGTATGTAAAATAAAAAAAAAACATAAAAGCATGTGCCACCATGAAATAAAAATAAAATAAAAAAAGGAAAAGGAAGGTTGGAGGAGAAGATCTCTGTGATCCATTGGGGGTGAGATCATAGAAAAACAAAACAAAACACTACAGCAGATTTCCTGCTACAGAGATGGGCATAAAGCTGGAAAATAGGGGTTGTGTCTCAGGAGTGATAAAAGAGGTATGAGTGAGTCTTCATTTATTTGTTACCCTGGAAAGAATAGTGTGGTGGAATGTTCTCTGTACAATGTAAATAAATAACTGTTTGGACCCATGCAGGGCACCTTAAAAATGGGTAGAGAATCAGAGGCAGCCAGGTAGGAAGAAGGGGTGGAGTTTACTAGTCGCCATCTGTCCCCAAAAGAAAAAACATATAAAAATTCAAGTGAGCCACGGGCTACAAGCCATGTGGTAAATAAATTCATAAAAATAAGTTGATTTAAAAAAAGAGCTAGCTAATAATGTGCTTAAGATATAGGCCAAACAATATAAAATATATAAACATATAATTCATTTCTTTTGAGAGACAAAAGCTACAGACACACAGACCAGGCTCCACACCGCCGACACCACACGCGTGCCAGATCACAAATCTCCAAACCCAAACAGGCCAAAAAAAACATACTACAACAGAATAGCCTTGGGTTAATAGGGGCTACCTGTTGGGACTGGGGTCTAGGACAAAGCAACAAGTGAGGCTAGGAAGGCGAATCTGTGGAATCAACAGTTTCTGGTGGTACCATGTTGTTCTTTATGTTGTTATATGTATTCTTGCACTGAAATCTACCCATTGCTTCCTCTGATCACTGGAGAATTTATCTGTATCTCAGGGAGCTAATTTTTATGTTTTGTGTGTGTCTGTGCCTCAGAAAGTATTTCTTGGTTCATTCTGGGTTCTCAGTTCACTTGGAGGTAGTGTGTTCTGTGTCACAGTGATTCCTTCTAATCCACTAGATGCTGACACATTATGGGTCTCAGATGGTCACTGTTGATTTAGTAGGTGCTGAGAAACTGAGGGTCTCAGGCGGCTGCTCTTGATCCAATAGGAACTGAGGAACTCTCTTAGTCTCTTGGTCTCTTATTTTCTTAATCTGATATGGGCTCAGGAATCTGTGGGTTTTTGGTTGCTGCTAAAGTCACTGGGTGAGGGAATGGGTTGGGAAATAAGGTGAGGTTTTATAGCTGGGGGTGTCTAGAAAACTTGGTTTTATTGGGGCTTCTGGACTAAAGAGGTTTTTCCTTACTGGCCTGGATTTAGCGTAGAGCTGAGTGGGGTGGGGTTCTTAGGGCTGTGTGTCCTGGGGCCAGGGTCCCTGAGACCAGAGACCAGGATCTCTGCCTGGGCTGGGCGAGTTGTCACTCACCTCTAGTCTGATGTCTGATGCAGTTTTCTTAGAGAACAAATTTAATTCAAAATTATTTTTGCATCATTGTACATCAAGAGAGACTGGGGAATTGTTCTATCAACTTATGTAAGTTTATAAAATCAGGTCAACAGGATATGGCTGATAGTGTCAACTGAATTTGTTAAACAGACATATCAACTTGGTTCTATAATACATTGTTAAAGGTTATGTGTTTTAGGAGAAGTATGTAACTACATCCTAACTTTAGAATTTAATATGGCCAGGAACACAATAAATTTAGCCAAAGTTATCCTTGGGACACAAAGATAGTAATCGTCAAGCTTTAGAACCTTAATCTAAGAGGAGCCCTGGAACTTGTACCATTCATAAGATTTATGTAAATAGATACATAACCATAACAGCTACATAAAACTGAACATATAAAAAATGTTAGTCACCTGTTTTTTTGCCACTTCATAGCCCCCATGACTGATGTTCTTGTGATGTCTTTTGAGCCCCACGTGTTTTTAACATGCTTTTAGTTGAATGTCTACTTCCAGTATCCCAAAGCTTTGCATGTTGTGTCCATATTGGCTCTGTGTTGATTTCCAGACATGACAGTGTCTACTGAAAAGTAATTGCATGGACTGTTTCTGTTGCCTAGAATATTCCCATAAATCTATGTGTTACAGTGCCTTCTTAATTCTGTGTTTGTCAGAGGTCAACTCCTCAGCATGCTCTATGTGTATATCAATGCCATTCATGCTTCCAAGTTTAAGAACTTCTGTAGTTTACTTAGTAGTTCAGGTTTATTAATATATAATAAGCTATATTATGTAATATTATAGTTAATATTTTATTTAAAGTAATATAAATTTTAGTAGAAATGCAATAAAGTAGGTAAGCAATCAAATAGCAATATCACCATGTTTTCTCAGGCCCCATGCCTTGAATGAAAGAGAATTGGAAAGATATATATAGATGTCTTTAGTTTGGCTTTCAGCTTTAGATCTTAATTTAACATGTTGCACTTACACTGACACATTGATTTGTTATCAGCTATAGATAACATGACTCTGAATCTTTCAAAAGGTGACATCACCAACGAATATCAAGAAGTTCTACTTTGCTTTTGCCTCATTTTTCATACACAACCTTATTTTCTTATAAATGGTTTTAATTGCTTTAATCTTCTGACAGTAGATGAGAGTGGTTACAGAGATCCATAGCAAGATATTAGTCAGAGAAAGAGAACCTAAATTAAAAGTCTTCATTCGGTCCATCTGTAGCTCCCAGCATCCATCCCATCAGAAATCAGAAAACCCCACAGACTAGGTGGGAGGGACTTTAGGAGTCAGATTACATAGAGGATACCAGAAGAACCTGTCCTACAGAATCAACTGAGTAAGGCTCACATGGGCTCACAGAGACTGACACAACAGACACAGGGCTTGTGTGGGTCAGACCAGTTTCCGTGTAATGCATTATATACAGCTTTTAGATTAGCTTTTTATGGAATGCCTGACTGTGAGAATGAATGAATCTCTGACTCTTGTGTCTGCTCTTGGGAATCTTCTATTACTGCTGTTAGTTTACTGTGTCCAACTTTGATAGGAGGGCTTTTGTCTTGTCTTATTTTACATTGTTTTGTTGTGGTTTCTTGGGGGCCTGATCTTTTATGAAGAGAAAGAGAGGATGAGTGAATCTGAGAGAGACATTTGGTGTATGGGGGAGAAATGGGAGGAGTGGAGGAGAAATGGTGGTTTGGATGTATTGTATGAGAGAAGAGATAATTTTCTATAGAAAAATGAAATAAAATACAAAGGTTTCTAAATGCAAACACATAATAGGTAGGAAATTATTTGATGTTTATTAAGTGAACTTTCATCTTTAGAATTCATGGAATGTGAGAATTGTCAGTGTAGCATTTGCTGGTTTAGGACAAAAAGGAAAAGGAGAAAAATGTGAATTAGAAATAAATAATGGCTGTGCTCTCTGCGGCGTCCCAGCGCACTCTGGACCAGGGGCAGCTGAACTCTGCACCTGGCCACACCCGACGCTCCTGCTGCTCAGGGAATCTACTAGGAGCCCTACTGCGACCCTGAACTGAGTGAACTGAGCAAACCAACTGCAGGGGTCTCTGAGGGGCGGATTCGAACCCTGACCAGAGGTGAGGAGGGCTCGGCGGGCCTCAGCGCCTGTATCCTGGCCTGGGAGGGAGAGTTGACCTCACACTGCTTCCGGTTCCGCCTCCGGGACCTGTGCTCTCTGCGGCGTCCCAGCGCACTCTGGAGCAGGGGCAGCTGAACTCTGCACCTGGCCAAACCCACAGCTCCTGCTGCTGCTGAGGGTATCTGCAAGGATCCCTACCGCGACCCCGAACTGAGTGAACTGAGCAAACCAACTGCAGGGGTCTCTGAGGGGCGGTTTCGAACCCTGACCAGAGAGGTGACAGGAGAAACACAAACCAAAGTGCCACAACTGATCAGGACCCATCTAATCGTGAATCACTGAACCCATGGGCAAACGTCAGTGCAAGAAATTACATAATAATACAAAAGGCAATATGGTAACTCCAGAAGAGAGTGGCGATTTTACAAATACAAGACCTGAACTGAGCAATGAAGAGGAAACAGAAGGAAGCAACACCAAAAATTCC
>PVIH01021011.1:15966-30936 GCA_004025045.1 Sigmodon hispidus | reverse complement strand
GCTTTGCAGAAGCTTCCCAGCTTCAGGAGATCCCACTTATTGATTGTTGGTCTTAGTGCCTGTGCCACTGGTGTTATATTTAGGAAGTGGTGGCCTGTGCCAATTTGTAGAAGTGTATTTCCCACTTTCTCTTCTATCAAGTTCAAAGTGGTTGGGGTTAAGTTGAGGTCTTTGATCCACTTGGATTTGAGTTTTGTGCGGTGAATCTACTTCTAGCCTTTGATCCAGATCTTGAAGTGCTAAGATATAGGCCTTTAATCTAGGCTACACCTTCTGCTGGAAGCCTATATAAGGACATGGAAGAAGAAAGCTTTTGCTATTTGTCCACTTGTTCTCACCTTGCTAGCAAGTCAATTTCTTCACTGCATTAGAGCTTGCTTCTAGAATTCTTAAACTTCTTGTTCATATAGCCAGCCATTGTTGGACTGGATCACAGTCTGTAAGTCATTCTTAGTAATAACTAGAAAGATATGAGTACGTGAGTGTGTGTGTGTGTGTGTGTGTGTGTGTGAGAGAGAGAGAGAGAGAGAGAGAGAGAGAGAGAGAGAGAGAGAGAGAGAGATTGATTCTATAAGTTCTAAAGCAACAGAAGAATAAGGATGAATCTTTTACGTGTCTGGAATAGGTTTTCCAGTTCACCAGCACCTAATGATACTGAACCTTCTCCAGTTACTGAAGCCTCTCCTGTGAGCACTACAAACTCATGGTGAGAACTGTTTTACAAACTTAAGGACAAAAATGCTTTTGATCACCCCGATTCACCAATTGTAGGTAATAATGGATTTGATGAGTCTGTATAAACTTTTTGACATTTTGGGGAAAATAAGGAAAATGATGATGCTGGTTAGTTTCTCTTAGCATCTCTGGACAGACTGACAAAGGATAGAAATGGGCTCAATGATAAAATTAACCAACTTCTAGCATTTTGAACTCAGTGATAAAATTGATCGACTCCAGATGCACATACAGTCTAAGTTTTTACATGGGCCCTGGAAAAGAATCTTCTCTCCATCTGCCATAGGGCTCAAGTTGTAAAAACAATCAAATTGAAGCCCTCATTATAAGGTTGGCTGAATTACAAAGAAAATTCAAGTCCCTGCCTCAGAAAGTATTGGTGGTTAAAGTAAGGGCATTAATTTGGTAAATAATGGAATCCTGTAACTTGGAATGGAGATATGTGAGGGGGACCCTATCAAAGCTGACCTTTGAACACTCAGGTTCTCAAGGTTTTATCTCGAATCTGAGGAAGCAGGCTGCCACATTCAGAAGAAAATGTACTCAAACTTCCACCCTCTGAAATATTGTCTTTTTCACCTTTGTCTGAGAAAATTAACCCTTCATTGTCTGCTAAACCAGCAGTGACATCTGAAGCATGTTCCTCAGGACTCAATAAAAATTTCCGCTAGACATATAACCAGAATTAAGGCAAAGCAGGTTCCTAAGGGGAGGTAGAAAGTGTAGTCCATGAGAACATGCACTACACTACTAAGGAGCTTAATGAGTTTGCTAATTCATTCAAGCAGAAGTCTGCGGAATATTGTGAAAATGTATTTTAAGTGTAGGATAAATGGTGGAAGGATCAGGCTAAGTTTACTGATATGGCTCCTCTGAGTGTAAATTCTAGTTTTAATATGAAAGCTCACACAGATTTTTTATTTGTTTGTTTTGTTTAGTTTTGCTTTCAAAAAAAAAAGGTCAAAAGTTCATTTGAATAGTTGGCTGAAGCATTTGTCAAACCAACAGTCATGTCTAAATAGAGCTGGTGGGAAGGCATGAAGTTTCATATCATTACTCTCATTGGTGCACAATTTGTAATTTCCTTACAAGTATAATTATTAATTGTTTAATTCTAGAATTTTTTATTTAATATTTTCTGATTTCATAATAGAAACTGCAGAAAGCAAAAATGAAAATAAAGGAGGACCACAGTATTTTACATTAAATGTTGATCTTAGGTGGAAGGCTTTCACTGGGTTGCACCCAAAGTAAACATAGAGGTTGGTTTCTTTGCCAATATCCAAAGATTAATGGTCATATTTCTCCCTACTGGATGCCATTTGTTTGGAGATCTCTAAGAGGCTTCCTATAAACATATACAATCATGTAAATGAATTACTAAAGGTTAGAGTGCTCGTGTTACCAATTTAGTTCTCATATATTCAGACTTGTAGCTCTCACATTACTGGTTAACAATAGAAACAATCAGTGTATGTCTTCTAGAACTGATGTACACAGACTACATGCAGCTCATGCCTAGGAGTCTGTAAGTCCTTCCCTTCTCCCATAAGAATGCTAACAATAAAAATGATGCAGTGGGATGCTTGGATTTGAAGCTTCTCCCATAGGCATATGCTCCAAGTTCTTTTTCTTTGGCATGTGGCACTGCTAAAAGCTGTGGAGCTTTGAGGAAGTGGGCTTGGTCCAGAGGAGTGGGACACAGGGGTTGAATCTCTGAAAGTGTTCTTACTTCTGTTTAAGACCCATCACTTCCACCCACTCTATTGCTATATGAACGAGCTACTGGTGAATGTTCTCACCACCACAGACTACGTGACTTTGCTTTGGCTTCTGCAACATGGAAAAAGAAAACCTCTGAAACCATAAGCTAAAATAAGTCTTTCTTCTCGCAAACTGTTTTTGTTCACAGTAGTGAAAACAATTACTAATACAGAAAATTAGTACTGAAGTAGAGTTGTCACTGTGATTAACCCTAGCCATGTGGTTTGTATGCCTCTGGAACACAGGCTAGACAAGTCTTAGAGTGCTATATGGAGTTTAGTGGATGATTCTGTTGAACTAGAAGATCAGAATGCCAATAGTTATGGGGACAGCAAAAAAATATTCAGGAGATTTCAAATGGGGACAAAAAGTATCTGTGGAAAATTGGACTAGAGGCCATTCATGTCACATTCCAACAAAAAACGTGGCTAGGTTTTGCTTATGTTCTGGAATTTTAAATAAGACTTAATTTTAAAATAATGAACTAATTTATTTGATGGAAGAAATTTCAAGACAGCATAGTATTCAGTCTGAAGCATGGTTATTAATATTGGTTGCTCTTAGCTAGATCTATGGTAAGAGCTACAGAAAGCAAAAAGTAGAGCAAAAGCAATTTGAAAGCATTTAAAGTTGTGAACAAGCAAATGCTGCAAACAAAGAGGTGATGGTTACTAAAGAGATTATCATCATTGGAGAAAATGAGCACTTTGTTCTAGAACAAAAGAAAGTGACCCAAGGGAAAGCCCCCAACTACTCCCTAAAGGCTCCAAAGGCATAAAAATTTAGCCATCAGAAAAAAATTTTCATTCCAAAAAAGAGAGGCTTGAGTTTCCTTCATAAAAAGAGCCATCCAAAGAAACTTTCTAATGTTAAACTACACACACTCAGATTGCCGCAGCAATGGTCAAAGAAGTTCCTGTTACATTTCAAGTTACCAGTAGCACTTAGCACTGTCCACTTTTGCAGTTATGCAGATGTAAGAACGGAAAGGTCAACTGAGGCATTCACCAGGGATCCAGGAAAATGCCTGAGTCCAGGCAGTGTGTTGCAGAAGCAGACCTGCAAAGTGTTGCTCACTTACCAATGAATGAAGCTGTGAAGGTGATGTTGGAAATGCTAGAAATGTGGGACATTTGCTGAGAAAAGCTGCAGGCACTAAGTACAGGTGGCCCAAGAGAGAGGCCAGGTGTGCCACAGATGGAAGAGCCATAAAGGCCAGGGCTTCCAAGTATGTTGAGAGTCAGATGATTCCACTAGTTACCTTAGACGCCAGACATGTGCTAAAGGAATTGATGTTGAATTAGTCCAGTCTTTCCTTGCTATCCCACCACTGTTCTCTCTTAAAATGAGATTGTTTATTCTGTGCCATTGAATATTAGAAAGTACAACTTTCTCCTGATTTTACAGGGTCTCACAATGAAGAAAGAAATATACATACTAACTCACTGGCTACTTTATTTGGTCCTCACAGAAGTCTTGTGAAATTGGTACAGATGGCATTAACAGTCCTATGTTGTGGATGCTAAATATCTGCCAAAGGTCTATGTGTTAAAGATTTAATATCTGGAATAACCTTACTGGAAAGTGTTAGAACTTTGAATTATGAGATATCCAGTGGAAAGTGTTAGAAACTTGTAATATGAGATATGTGGAGGTTCTTATATCACTGGGAAGGGCCATGCTCTTACATGAGACCATGGAGCCTATCTGTCTGTCTTTCCTTGCTGCTCTTATCATATGTGTAACCACATACTGCAAAGTACTCTCTAGCCAGAGGCCAATGGGCCAGCCAGACTCTGGACTTTGAATCTCCTAAACTGTGAACTAGCTGTAGCTTTTGCCTTTGAAAACTAGTTGATTCCAGTGCTGGCTTATTCAGTTGCCCAGCTTGCATGAAGTACAGTGGAAATTTAATCCATATACCCTGAATTCTAATTTCCATAATTCGCTTCCTTGTAAATAATAGAAAGAAGAAAAGGCTGTTTCTTACTCTTTTCTTTGAATAACTGAAACAATAGCAAAAGGCAAGCTTAATCACTAAGCAGAAAATTATAATACAGCTGCACAAGGCTAGCAAGGTGGTTTAGCAAATAAAAGCACTTGTTCCTAGGACCCACAGTGGCAAGAGAAAACCAACCATCAAATGTTGTCCTCCACACATGCTATGGCACGCGCGCGTGCGCGCGCACACACACACACACCTCTTTTTTAAAAAGATTTATTTATTTATTTATTTATTTATTTATTATGTATACAGTATATAGAAGAGGGTATCAGATGTCACCATAGATGGTTGTGAGCCACCATGTGGTTGCTGGGAATTGAACTCAGGACCTCTGGAAGAACAGTCAGTGCTCTTAACCTAGTGAAGCCTTTAATCCTTAGCCACACTTTGGCAGGTTAAGGGTGTGGTCAGAAATAGAAAAAGATAAGAGATATACAGTAGAAATAGATTCAAAAACCTCTAAATGGTTTAGAATTTGTTTAAAAATATATGTAGCCTTGAGAGAGTAAAGAAAAAGGGGAAAGGATAAAGTCCTTATAAAAAAGAAATAGAATAAAAATAATAAGCCATGTAAAGATGAAAAATATAAAGAGGCCTGAATACTATGTTATTATCTTCTCAGGAGACTGGCTCAGATAACTCAGGCTTATAAACTACTCCACTAACGACTTGTCCATAATCTTAATTTTTTTTTAGGTTCCCATCAGATTGCCAGTGCCCCCATCCAGCAGAAAGTAGCTTAGAAAACTATGCTTGCATTTAAAAAAATGGATTATGGGTGTTTGTCTTTGTTTACATTGTTGGTTACAATGTTATGGATAATGGTGAAAAAATATACAAATATACAAATATAGATTTGGGCTCTTGCTTTAAAAAGAGAAAAGGGTATGTGCTGTAGGAATATATTCTGGTACACTATTAGTATTTGTCCCTCCTGCTGGTTTAATAAAAAGCTGATTGGACAGAAGGCAGACAGGAAGTGTGGGTGGACCTACCAAACTAAGCAAACTCTGGGACCAGGAAGAGCAGAGCAGAGCAGAGATGAACAGAGACACCAGGAAAGATGCAAGAGAGATGCCAGATGAGCTGCCAACAGGTGCAGAGGAAAGAAGTTGAAATGCTGCTCTGAGAAAAGGTACCAAGCCACATGGATAAACAGATTAATGGAAATAGACTGAGTTAAAATGGAAAAGCAATATGCATAGTGGGATTATGTTGTGTTGTAAATAATTATCCTGCCTACTAGTTTAATAAAAAGCTAATTGGCTGGAGGCAGACAGGAAGTGTAGGCGGGGCTACCAGACTAAGAAAATTCTGGGAACAACTCAGAGCAGAGCAGAGATGCCAGGAAATGCAGAGGAAAGAAGGTGAAATGCTGCTGAGAAAAGGCACCAAGCTGCATGGCTAAACAAGGTAAGAATCATGGGTTAGTTTAAGGGTAAAGAGTTAGCAAGCTATATGCCTAAACCCTAAGCCGATCAACATAAAAATAATATAAGTCTATGTGTGATTATTTGAGGCTAAGCTGGGCTGAGAGTGAGTCAGAACCTCTGGGATAGACCAGAAAGTCTGACCCAGAAACAATATACAGCAAATATGTCTGAGCCATAGGTCAATCCGCATGAAATTATCAGCCTTTATGTGATTATTTGGGGCTGTGAGTGAGTCTGACCCTCAGAGCTAGGCCAGAAAGTCCAGCCCAGAAACTTCTTACTACAGTACCCCATTTTTAAAGTAGATTATTTGGTATTTTCATGTCTAGTTTATTGAGTTCTTTATATATTTTGGACATTATCCCTCTGTCAGATGTGTGGTTTGTGAAGATTTTTTCCCATTCTGTAGGTTGTCATTTGGTCATATTTACCATGTCCTTTGCCCTACAGAAGCATTTCAGTTTCAGGAGGTTCCAATGATTGAACTTCTGAGTCTCCTATCTCTGCCTTGAAAGTGCTATGATTACAGGTGTGCACCCCCATGTCCAGTTTATGTGGTACTGGGGATTGAACCCAGGTCTTCTCAAATGCTGAACAAGTACTTCACAAATTAAACTATATCCCTAGCGCCTACTTTTTAGTTCTTTCAAATAATCTACCTGTTAGTAATTTTTAAAGGACACCATGGATATGGTAATGACCCAGGAGGACCCAATAGACCAAACCAATGAAGAGTTCAGTCTCAATAAGTGAGCTTTGTGTGGTCATGAGGCACTATAGCCAATATTGTTTTCTTTGTCACTTACTGATTGTTGCTCTCAATGTCTGTACTATTGGTGTTATATTTAGGAAGTAGTCTCCTATGCCAATGCACTTAGGGCTACTTCCCACTTTCTTTTCTATCAGGTTCAGTGTAACTGGGTTTATGTTGAGGTCTTTGATCCACTTGGATTTGGGTTTTGTATATAGCAACAGATATGGATATAATTCCAAACTGCTAACTGTTGACATCAAGTTATGCCAGCACTATTTGTTGAAGATGATTTCTTTTTTCCATTGTACAGTTTTGGCTTCTTTGCCAAAAATCAGTTGTTGATAGGTGTGTAAATTAATGTAAGGGTCTTCAATTAATTCTATTGGTCCACGTGTCTCCTTTTATGCCAATACCAAGCTAGTTTCATTACTATAGTTCTACAGTAGAGCTTGAAGTCAGGGATGGTGATGCCTCTAGAAATTCCTTTATTGTACAGGATTGTTTTTAGCTATCCTAAGTTTTTTGTTATTCCATATGAAATTGAGTATTGTTCTTTCAAGGTCTGAAAAATTGTGTTGGGATTTTAATGGAGACTGCATTGAATCTATAGATTTTTTTTATAAGATTGCCATTTTTACTATATTGATTCTACCTATTCATGAGCATGAGAGATCTTTCCACTTTTTGATAGCTTCTTCAATTTCTTTCTTCAAAGACTTAAAAGTTCTTGTTATACAAGTCTTTCATTTGTTTGGTTAGAGTTACTCCAAGATATTTTATGTTATTTGTGGCTATTGTAAAGGGTGATGTTTCTCTGATTTCTTTCTTGGACCATTTATCATTTGTATAAAAGGGCTACTTAATGCAGACTTTAAACGCCAGCTCCCATGATCCACTTCAAAGTGATAAGAGGAATGCCTCAGAGTAGCAGAGATATTGAATACAAAACTTTTATATCTGGGATAATTATGCATAAATGTCTATCTAACTGACTGGTACAATAAGGAAATATACATGCTTTCCAATAGCAACTTTCTTTTTTACTTCTAAGAAATGATCTTTGATTCTTTCTATATCCATTCAGCTACATATCTTCACATTGCTGTATTCTATACATACAATTACATATCTTACTTACATACATATGGCCATACATTTCTATACACAGTTATACCTATTTTCACATGTCTTCACATCTTTCTTTTACATGCATTTCTCTTCATCATCTCCTTGTATACAGTTTCATCTTCCTTGTCTCCAGTTACAAATCTCCACACAGCCATAGCTATTCATCTCAAATATATAGCTCCCTCACCATACAACATTTTACATTGTCCTTACACATTCTTATACAGCACCAGAACTCAACATGTCCAAAGTGGAACAGGCGACTTTTGTGCACCCCATGTGGCCGACTTCCTAATCCCTCAGCCTGCTCCACTTTAGTCAGCAGCATCACCATTCAGAGTGCTCCCAAAGCACAAGTCTTAGCCACGTCTTGCACATTTCAACATGAGTCCATTTTTAAGTGCTTGGACTCCACCAAGCACTTCTCAGCACCTGTACAGCTACCACAGGAATCCAAGCCTCATTATTTCTTGTCTGGAATCAAGAGCTTCCTAATGGTCTTCCAACACTGACTTCCATCCCCTTACTGACCATTTATTAAGAGTAAATCATGGTGCTGAAGAGATGGCTCAGTGGTTAAGAGCAGATACTGCTGTTGTAGAGGATCCATGTGAGGCATTCATAAGCTCTGGTAACTCTATCTCAATGCCTCTGGCCTCTACAGGCAAGTGTTCAGGTGTATGTTTGCAGCACAAACAGGTGTGAACACACACAGTTAAAAGAATAACTATTAAGAATAAATCACGGGGGCTGGAGAGATGGCTCAGCAGTTAAGAACACTGACTGCTTTCCCAGAGGACTGGGGTTCAATTCCCAGCACCCACATGGCAGCTCACAACTGTCTGTAGTTCCAGTTCCCAGTTCCAGGAAAACGCCAAGGCAAATAAATAAAAAGTAAAAAAAAAAAAGTAAAAAAAAAAAAAAAAAAAAAAAAAAAAAAAAAAAAAAAAAAAAAAAAAAAAAAAAAAAAAAAAAAAGAATAAATCACTTAATTTCCCTGTCTAACTCCCCACTTGGCATCTCATAGTGTACAGTTAAATACAAACCTGTAGCATAGGTCAGAAGTCTTATACAATCCGACATCATGAAGCACCACCACTTTATTTCATGAACTTTCTCATGCTCACTCACTACTTAGCCCTCCGCCACACTTTCATGTTCGTAAAGTGTCACAGCCCTGTTCTTGCCTCAGAGTATTTGTATTTTCCTGCTCAGTAACTGTGACTTTCCCCGTCCTTGTGCTGCTTCTTCTCCATCAGGCAGACCTCTTCCTCAGCCTAATGTTACCTTCTCAGAGGCTAGAGAAATGGCTCAAGGAGTAAGAGTATTTGTTGCTCTTGCAGATAATCTGAGCTTGATTCCCAGCATTCATTTGGTGGCTCACAGCCACCTCTAACACAATTTCCAAAGGACCTGATGCTTTCTTCCAATATTGTGGGCACCAGACATGCATATGGTATACACATATATACACAGGCAAAACATTTATATTGTAAAATAAAATTCAAAAATCTAAATAAAAATTTTAATTTTACCTTCTCAGAAAGATCTTACCTGACTGAACTGTTCTATCTGATGTCAGTGGATCTCTCTCTCTCTCTCTCTCTCTCTCTCTCTCTCTCTCTCTCTCTCTTTCTGCTCTTCTCTCCTCTCTCACATATACTACTGTTCTACTGTATTTACAGCAATTACAGATACTTTTAATTATTTAATTGGTTTATTGTCTATATTCTATTAGTTCAAACATTATAAGCTACAGGAGACCAGAACATTTGTCATTTATTAAACACAAAATTCTCAGTACTTAGAATAGTGCCCACAATTAGACAAATGCTAAAATATTAATTATATATCAACACATACAGGACAAGTAAAACAAGTGTTGGTTTTGCGTGTGAGAAGAGACACACACATACACACTCACACTACTAAGGCCACGAGGGTTTATTTAAGAGAGTTCTCAGGTGGGTACAGGAGCACAGAAGCAAGACAGGAGGAGAGAGAGACCATAACATGGCATCTCTTTTTAAAAGAAGAAGTGTGCCTCTGTATGAGGTGCGTCCTGCCAAAGCCATGTTGGCTCAACCACGTGGAGTGCCAGGACTACTTACGACAAGTAACTCATCCTCTACTTCATAACCTTCAGACCTTCAACACACTTTTGATTTCCATCCACTACAGAAGGAAATCACAAGATATATATAGTAGGCTTCTAAAACTGGTTCTCTGTCTACTAGTGCTGCCTTTTCACAGGGTACTGGAATGCAATTCCACTGCCTCTTTCACCGAAGAGTAAATGACTATCAGGGTGAAGAAGACACAATAAAGTTAACATTCAAGCCAATTTAAAAGTGAAAAGGACGTGGGGGAGATAGTTAAGTTAGTAAAGTTCCTAACCTTCCCAGGCATGAGAACATGCATCCAGATCCCCAGCACCCACATGAAGACTGGAAATGGTAGGAAATGCCTCTAATTTTGGTGCCATGGAGGTGGAGACAGGCAAAATGCCCAGGGCTTGCTCTCCAGCTAGCTCAGACAAATCAGCAAGCTCCATGTTCAATGAGAGATCTTGTCTTAAAAAATAAAGCAGAGAGCAACATAAGAAGATACCTAACATTGAACATCAGACTTCTACACACACACATGTACAAACACACAGATATGAGAGACAGAGACAGCCATCTAGAATTATAAGGTCATAGACTAAGAGGGATTGAAGGACACGTTCACGTTCTGCATATACAGCAGACTGAATTACTAAATAGCCTTTCTCTTCCTATCTCAGCCTTCTCTTTGTTTATCCCACCTCAGAAGAGGAGGGTGGAGCAGGAGTCTTCTCTACACTTGGGAGAAGAGAAATGCCACACAGCTCACAGCTACACTATAAAATAGATACAGTGTTCTATAAATAGCCTGCCCTTCGCATCTCAGATCTGCCTATTCTGGACACTGTCCTAGATAGTCCTATGCCAGCTTCTCACCACTCTCCCTTCCTTGTCTACAAAACACCTTTCATCCCAAGTATCATACTTGAAGCTCATAATTCTTGTTTCCCACAATGGAAGCAATTTAATCTGATATACTGTGGTGAGATGTTTAGATGGTAATGCTGGAAGACCCTTCTCTTTCAATGTAATACACTCTAAATGAATTTCAAAGATTAAATGGACTTTAATTTAGCAAATATTAAAGGGTGAGAAGCTATGGAGCAGTAGGCAGACATTTCTAAAGCATCAGGTTCTTTTAGTATCCTTTAGATCAGTGGTATACCCTGCAAACAGCTCAGACATATGCATTCTCCTAAGAAAAATAAAAATCCAAATGACAATGAACTACATTTTTATACTACCAGGTTAACATCAGCAATAACAACAAAATTATCCAAAAAAGACACTGCTGATCGAACAAGGAGTTCATCTATTTTTGGTGGAAATGCAAAAGTATTGTGAACAATGTGGCCATTGATCATTGTCATCTTGCCAGGATATGGAATCAGCTAGGATGTAAGACTACACACACACACAACTGTGAGGATTATTTATTTTAGTTAATTTTGAGGTTGGAAACAGTTTATTATAAGTTGATAAGTGGAAGCTAAAAAGAAAGCGAAGCCAAGCTCCTATACAGCAGGAATGAACCCCAGAGGTGGGAATCTGCATTATTTAGGTCAGCCTCTGGACAGATCTGTAAATGATTATCTTGACTAGGTTAATGGATGTAGGAAGACCCATCCTAATAGTGGGCATCACCATTCCTTAAGTTTGGGTCTTGACCTGCATAAAAAGGAGCAAGCTGGCTGGTTCATCATTCATCTCCTGTATTCTGACTGCAGATGCAATGTGACCAGCTGTCTCAAGCTCCTGCTGCCACCATGACCAACCAGCCATGACAGACTATCCCTGAAATGACTACAGTCTGAATAGGTTGTATCTCAGTAGTAGAGAACTTGCTTAGCACACATGAAGTCCTAGGCTCAAGCCCTCGCAATTCAATTCGTACATCAAGCATGACACCAACTCACACCTATAATCCTAACACTTGGCCAGTGAGAGCAGAAGATCAGGAATTCAAAATCTTTCTTAGCTACACAGTAAATTCAAGGCTACCCTGAGCCACCTGAGACCCTATCTCAAAAGCAAAAGAAATAATCAAAGAATAAAGATTCCACAGCACAAAGAGAAGAGGGAAGGCTGGTTAAATACAAAGTAAGGTAAGCAAGACTCTGCACATGATCCTAGCTAAGAGGAAGACCATTCAGCCAAGTGAAATGGTCTATTAAGATCACCAGGTATCCTGACCACCTTTCCCCAGTGTTCCCACTCAGTTTCCTTCTAGCTGTTTCTAGTTTTGTCTTGAATCGTTCTTCACCTAAGCACTGCTTCAGTTGCTTTTGATTCCACTGAATTGCTTCTCAGCCTTTGGGCTACGATGAACTGTGATTCCAAATTATCTGTACAGTCAAATAAATACAGACATACATAAATTTTTGCTGTCCTATCAAATAAAAAAAATTTAAAAAATTTTAGTGGGATGAAATAATAACTATAAAATTATTTATAATTTTCAATAGGATTGAAATAAATTATGCACAAAAATAATAAATACATGAAAAAATACTTAATGAAAGTATACAAATTTGATATTCACTATTTTTGACAAGATGCGCAAATTAAGAAAACTGACTTTAAAATGTCTCCCTTTCCAGTACCAGAGAAAAGGCACCATAACCTCCATGTTAATGAGGAAAGATTAGCTTTTAAATGACAGCACAAACTAATTAGCATAACCACATCAGTGATAATCACATGGTTCACCTGAGATTAAAAAAAAAAAAATTTTTTTTTCAATTCCAGAGCAGCTAAGAATTTTCCAGAGCTGTCAGAACTGAAAATAACTGACACTTTGTTGGCATGTCAGTTATACCATATATCACAGACACTGACTGCTCCAACCTCCACAAGGTGAAAGCTCAGGGTGGGTTTTGGGCTTCTGGCCAAATTCAGGAGTGCCAGTTTGGTTGAAGAGAGAAAAGAAAGAAATGTTCCTGCTGAGACACAGCCAGGAGCAGTCAGGGATGAAGGTTCTTCCCTCCATCTCTCGAGGTCTGCTTCTTCACAGCACTTCAGAGTTCTGATTACTCCTAAGGAATTGGTTTTAAATTCGTAAAACCTAGAAAACACCAGGTTCCTTACCTTCCCCCTAATACCTAAATTACCTTTCCTGGGATTCCTTGTTGAGCTGCCTATTTGCCAGCTGGCTCCTTTTAAAGAAACATAGGCAGTTGTTGGTGTCATGTAGTTGTGTGGTCTTTGTATATGTTCCCAATTTGAATGTCAACCAACTGCTCATGTCACTCTAATGGGGTACAGTAACAGAGCAGAAGCCAACCAGAGGCCAATATGTGCCCAGTACCCAGATTCTGGAAGGAGACAAAATCAAACCCTCTGGTCTCTGCCTACTCACACCAAAAGTCCAAACCAACCAAACAAAAACCCATAGAAAACAGACTTTATTAGTCCATCAAAATAAAATATGCAACCCTCAGTGGCCACATTACTAGCAACATGGACTCCAGCTGTGCTCGAGTCCATTATACAGATGAGTGCTAATATCTGTTAAATTATATACCTTATACATCCAAATTAAAGTGCTAAAACTTACTATATGTGGTGATATATTGTATGTAGTGAGATTCAGATGCTATTCTTTTTAAAGATTTATTTACTTATTACATAATAATACAGTATACAGAAGAGGGTGTCCCAGATGTCATCATAGATGGCTATGAGCCACCATGGGGTTGCTGGGAATTGAACTCAGGTCCTCTGGAAGAACAGTCAATGCTCTTAACCACTGAGCCATCTCTCCATTCCTTTTTTTTTTTTTTAAAAAAAAGATTTATTTATATTATTTTAAAAAGCTTTAATAACTCCTAAAAATCAAAACCCTGACAAGGCGTGGCTCAAATGGTTAAGACCCCAAAACAGTAACTTCCTTTCCTGTTTTATGCCTGCCTTCTTGGAGAGCGGACCAGTAGCCCAGCGTAAAACAATTTCATCTCCAAAAATTGTCCTAAAGTTCCATTTATATGAGTATTTATATAACCCCTTAATAAATATTAATCCTTTATATATTACAAATGAATAATTCCACAATAATTGTATACTTAAAAACAAAAGCCTGAAATATCAGAGGACAGAGCCCCCCCCCCCAGCCAAACCAGGAAGGTCAAGCAGTGGTGACCCATGCCTTTAATCCCATCACTTGGGAGGCAAAAATCCCATGTAGCCTAATAGAGCCAGGTCGTAGTGGCACACACCTTTAATCCTAGCTCTAGGAAAATTGAATGAGGAAGTAAGATAGATGGGTAGAGAGAGAGAGAAGGGAGGGGTTCAGCTTCCCCTGCCACTTCCCTTTTCATCTGAGGACAGACAGGCTTGGAGTCAGAGGATTCCTGGAGACAGGCTGAGGAATTGGCTGACTGAGAAGTGGTTGTGGTTTGTTTCTCTCTCTGATATTTCAGCTTCCCCTAATATCTGGCTCCACATTTTTATTCTGATACCAAATAGAAATCATGCAATAACTATATCCTAGGAAGTATTTAAATATCCATGTAGAGCATCAGCCTACCTTTTCTAATACAGATAAGTTCATGTACTCCACAGGTTCTTTCTCCACCTATTTAAAAAAAAAAAAAAAGCTCATTAGCAACTAAATATTCAGACAATGGTCTAAATTTTACTGTTACATAGGCACCTAGAAATGATCTTTAAAAAAGTTCCCTAATTATTTTCTTGAAAATTAATGAAACTAAACATAACAAGCTGAATTTTACTGAATAATCCTGAAATTAATGCTGTATAATTTTTGAAATGATAACATTTCCTTTATTTGGTAGGCTATCCCAGTTGGAAAGCTTCTGGAAAGGAGAGATTATATCACCATTTCCAATGTGCCCTTACTATCACCTGCAAAGAAGCACAAGAAGGGAAGACCTACTTTGTACCAGAGCCCTAGCATATGCAGGCCAGTTACTTTAAACACAGATCCTGTAGAAGCATACAAGCTATAAAAGGAAGTGTGGCTCTTGCTGTAAACTTAATAGATACATCATAAAAAATAACAAAATAGCCCCACAGCCCCCCCCCCCC
>PVIH01021011.1:0-15866 GCA_004025045.1 Sigmodon hispidus | reverse complement strand
ACTGCCCAAATCTACAAAAGGAACTACTCTCCTGAGTTCCTACAGTAAAGCTGTTTCATCTGCTTATAAAATTTACACAAATGGAATTGCTGAGTAGACATTTTTGAATCTATTTTTGGTATATATATGAGTGAAATCAACCCAATGTATTTCTTGTGATTCATTCATTTTCATCTCTATACAAAATTCCACTGCTTAAATATACGTAAATATGTACATAAGCCTATACATATTTACACATACATAAACTTTAGTTCATATACATTTAGACCAGCTTAAGTTTGAGTTTGTAGTAATTTTGCTATAGGCCATTTAAAATATGTCTCTTTAATATACATATGCATGCCTTTCTCCTGGTTACATACCCAGAACTGCTGGGTATATCTGGCTAAATAATAACAAATGATGAAACTTTGTGGTATGCATACATAATGGAATAATATAAGGTTTCTATAAAGACTACTGTGATATTTGCAACAGGGATAAGAGGTAAAAACACTAATCTGAGTTAAAAGAAGAAGAAGAAGAAGAAGAAGAAGAAGAAGAAGAAGAAGAAGAAGAAGAAGAAGAAGCAGCTAGACCCAGAAGACGAATTAAACCCTCTACTGCACAATATGACAGTTTTATAATAATTTATTATAGTCTTAAAAACTGATTAGACAAATTTTAAATGTTCTCACCACAAAAAGTAAGTAGAAAAAGTGGCAGATATCTTCATTTAATCTTCTACAATATGTGTATATAATTATAGCTCATAAATATACTGATTACTCTTACTTAAAAGTAATTGTATTAATCACTATATAAATATGATGTGGGATGTCTTTCTGTGTGCTGTGAATTATCATTGCATAATAAAGAAACTGTTTTGGCCTATGGCAGAAAAGCTTAGTGGCAGGCAGGGAATCCAAGCATGGATAGAGGAGGTGGGTGGAGTTGAGAGAGAATGCTGCAGGCTGCTGCCCAAGAGAGCAAGATGTAATGGAACACAGGTAAAGCCACTAGCCACATGGTAAGACATAGACTAATAGAAATGGGCTGAGTTAAGTTGAAAGAGCTAGCGAGTAATGAGCCTGAGCCATAAGCCAAATAGCTTATAATTAATATAAGCCTTTTTGTGATTATTTGGAACTAAATGACTGGAGGACTGAAGGTCTGGACCTCGGGTCAGACAGGCCAGAAACTTCTGCCTACATAAATATGTATTTCTTTTCCTCAAAAACATAAAGCCACTACTCTAATGTAAGATCAATAAAATTTCATAGTAATCTCTTTATGTTTAACCTTATCAACTATACTATGAATTACTTAATTTTCATATAATAATATTAAATTATGTAATCATTTTAGTTCATTATAGAAGCTTATTATAAATAGTTTGGTTACAGGAAATAGAATTCCTACAGCAATTATTTGAGAAAAAAAAACCAGTGACACTCATTTTTTTTAAGTGGGTCATCTGAGAAACAAAAACAAACAAACAAAAATCAACTAGAAAACAGTATTTCTACCACCAAAGTAGGTTAGATCTACAGCCTAACTTTGTTGTAAAAATGCCCCCGCTTCCTTGATTAATAATAATAAGCATCAGGAATACAGGCTTAGCAAGGAAAAAACACTAAACACAAAGCTAAAAGTAAAAAAGAATTATTATTCAGTAAAACTCTACTGTCAAATAGTTGTGAGATTGCCAACAAACTAGAACAGATCACTTCCTAAAGGGATAGAATTAAATATATCTGAGAATGCATCTTTTTTAACTGAGAAGACATTAGTCAAACAAGTATGTATTCACTCAATTTTAGTGGACTATTTTCAAGATATTAGAAAAATCATGTGATAACAGAAGCCATAATTTGTATTGAGACTTATGATGTTTTCATTGTTTACTTGAACTATTCCTTCTATACAATAGTTAAGCCACATCCTCTAGATGTTAACATTTATAACTTAAGTTTTAGTTACACACTTTACTTATGAAACCAGATTACAACTTTTTAACATCTATTATTAAAGCAAGATTATTAAAGAGATGGCTCATACTGTTTTCTTGCAGAGGACCAAAATTCAGTTCCAAGGACCCACATTTGGTATCTTGTAACTACCTTTAACAGTTTCAGGGAGTTGTTGCTTTCTTCTGGCCTTCTTGGACATTCAAATTCCCATACAAATTAACACACTCTCTCTCTGTCTCTCTCTCTCTGTCCTTCTCTGTCTCTGTCTCTGTTTCTGTCTCTCTCTCCATTATTTCAAAATAAATAAATAAATAAAAATAAATCCTTAAAACTAAACTCCACATATTTAATATAAATTGGTATTTTATTTCATGTACTTAATCCTAAATTTATAACAGCAGTTTTTACAATACTTAGTATAGCAACAAAACATAATTCTGTGAAATGACATGAAAAATATCCTTTTAACGTATATATATATATATATATATATATACACACACACATTTTCACTTGTTTATTGCATGTGTGTATGTGTGTCCATGAATATGCATTTTTGTCACAGTATACATATGAAAATCAGAGGACAACATGTGGGAGTGGGTACTCTCATGCCACCATGTGGGTTCTGGAAATTGAACTCAGGTTGTGAGTCATGGCAACAAGCACTTTTACCCAATGAGCTATCTCTCACCAGCCCCTATCGTTGGTAAGTATTCACTTTACCTATATTAAAGAACTTTAGTTTTTAAAAGCTAATTAAATAATCACTACATCTTATCCGTAGTTAACTGACAATTATCAAATCTGTTAAAGTACTTTAAAAAAATCACACAACTAATATTAAAGATTAGAATTTGGAAGTAGCTCTGCGCCTCACTGTTCCAGAGATTAGATGCTTCTTTTGTGCAGTGCCAGCCTGTTCCTGAGACACAATGGTGAAAGTCAGATTGGACACCTGGTTACCGGGCTGCCTTCAACTCTAGCAAAATGAACATTGTTGCCATCGGTGACTTCTTCATTGACCTCAACTACATGATTTACATGTTCCAGTATGACTCTACCCATGACAAGTTCAACAATACAAGTCAAGGCTGAGAACAGGAAGCTCGTCATCAATGGGAAGGCTATCACTATCTTCTAGGAGCTAGATCCCACCAACATCAAATGAGGTGATTCTGGTGCTGAGTATGTTGTGAAGTCTACTGGTGTCTTCATCACAATGGAGAAGGCTGGGGCCCCCTTGAAGGGTAGTATCAAAAGGGCATCATCTCCACCTCTTCTACTGATACCGCCATGTTTGTGATGGGTGTGAACGATGACAAGTATGACAATTCATTCAAGATTGTCAGCAATGCTTCCTGAACCACCAACTGCTTAGCTCCCCTGGCCAAGGTCATCCATGACAAGTTTGGCACTGTGGAAGGAGTCATGACTACAGTCTATGCCATCACTGCCACACAGAAGACTGTGGATGGCCCTTCTGGGAAGCTATGGTGTGATGGCCATGAGGCTGCCCAGAACATCATCCCTGCATCTACTGGTGCTGCCAAGGCTATTGGCAAGGTCACCCCAGAGCTTAATGGGAAGCTCATGGGCATAGCTTCCATGTTTCTACCCCCAACATGTCTGTTGTGTATCTGACATGCCACCTGGAGAAAGCTGCCAAGTATGATGATATCAAAAAGGTGTTGAAGTAGGCATCCTATAGAGCCCACTAAAGGGTATTCTGGGCTACACTGAGAACCAGGTTAAAGAACCACTGTCTTTAACAGTGATCCCCACTCTCCCACCTTTGATGTTGGGGTTGGCATTGCTCCCAATGACAACTCTGTAAAGCTCATTTCCTGGTATGACAATGAATACAGCTACAGCAACTCGGGGGTGGACCTCATGGCCAACATGGCCTCTAAGAAGTAAGAAGCCTACCCGGAACCACCTTCCCCAGCAAAGATTCAAGAGCAAGAGAGAGGCCCTTGGTTGCTGAGCAGTCCCTGTCCCAACTCAGCCAACACTAACCATCTCCCTCTGTTTCCATCCCAGGCCCCCAGAATAACAGAAGGAACTTAGAGAGCCCTACTCTCTTAAATACCACCAATAAAGTTCACTGCACCTCACTCTCCAAAAATTCAAATTTGGAAATAAATCTAGATAGCTCATTATTTTAGAGTACAAATCCTAATGGTTAAAAATGCCCAAAGTTGCTAATTAGTGTTTTAAAATTTTCAAATATTGTAGTTAATAATCAATTGGGTCAATTAAGAAGTTAAAATGGACTTTTATTTATATAAAAATAGAAAAATTATGAAATTGCTTTTGAGTGCTTTCAGATAATTTAAATAAAGTGAATTTCATAACAAATTCTCTTTGGAGGTATATGAGCATTGGTCTTGAAATAATCATCTTAGCAACTCAGGATTAAGGCATACTGGATAACACTTGTGTCACCAGTATCATTCTCCTCAGGCAATCCACGTAGGAAAATATGGTACAGTCCTCTACAGTGGCAAAAGTAAGGGAGATAAGAAAACAGATTGGGGGGACATATGTGCCCAGTGTATACTTTCATGTGTCTGTCTATGAATGGACACACAACTGTGAATGTGTCTAGTAAGTAACTAGGAAATTTTTGAGAGAGGGATGGGAATTATTACATATCATCTACTTACTTTCCTACATGTTTACAAAAGGAGAAATGCACCATCAAAGTGCATGCAGGTGCCAAAGATAAACTTAAATCTATAATTCAGTTCTTGTAAAAGTTCTCTTTAAAATTCACTTCACCGGCTTCTGATCACTAGCCTAACTCACCTCCACATACAAACTTCACTGAGATTTTTATGGTCAGACACTGGAAAACTAGTGTCTTATGTTTCATCTTATCTAAAGATTTTTTTTTCCTAAGTTCATCCATAAAAGCAGTCATAACCATTAAAGTCTTCTGTAAATTCTTCTACTTACGGTACATGAGGATAAAACTTTAAACATTTCCTGTCTGTGCTGCCAACTGCCCCAAATCACCCTAACCTATTTAGACCTCTAACTTCTAGATGTATTTTTAGATTAGTCCCCAATTTCAGCCATCCACTCATACAAGTTTGGGTCTCTAATTTTAAAAGCACAATGTTACAAATGATCATGCTTTCTGAATTGAGCCAGGCTTCAATTCTAAAGTCAGTATCATCTAGTACTGTCTTTACAAACCTGTGTTTGTTTATATGAAAGATAAGATGAGAAAATGTAGTTATTGCAAAATGTTAATAATTTTAATCCGGGCGGGGGGAAGCATTCATGTTGTATGCTTACTCTGCTAAGAGAGAATAGCTGCTGGAGGCAGATCAGTGGCAATTTTGAAAACTTCCAAAACTAAGTCCACAATAATAGGAAAAAGGATACCATAGCACAACAGGTTTGTCTGTGACAGTCATAAGAAGGAGAAGTGGGTGCCTATGACTGAAATTCAGTATTATGATGAGCTGCTCACAGTGAATACCAAAAACATGAAGTTTAAAGAGAATGTCAGAGTTTAGGCCTAAGAAACAGAGAAGACTCCTGAATGGTTTCTTTCTCTTCTTCAGCCCTTGTTATTCCTGAATTTCAAAGACCTGCTTGTGAAAATATTCCAAAACAAATATTAGCCTCCTTATACAAGCTGGCCTTTAAATTTTTTTCTTAAAGAAAAAAAAAAGCGAAATCATTAGGTCATCAAACTTCTAAAAGTCACACTCCAAAACTGGCATTGTTGCTATATCGTTACAGTAGAATTAAAACAATCGGAACAAGCCAAGTCCTTTCTACACTTACAAACTTCACTGAGCCTAAACTTTGGGAACCATACTCCCCACTACCATAGCATCACACAGAATAGCCAAGTCTATTTTTATAGCAATAGCTTGGCAAGCCAACACAATAGCTCAGTGAACAAAAGCACTTGCAGGACAAGCCTGACAAGCTGAGTCCAATCCCAGGAGCCTACAGCAGAAGGGAAAAACTACACACACATGTCTTTGCCCCACAGGTGTGTGCATGCTCTCTCCTTCTCCCTCTTCCTTTTTTCCTCTCTCCCACATACCCACATGCTAAATTTAAAAAAATGGAGAAACAAAAGCTTGCTCAAAATAGTATCTCATTTGACCCACATAAACATTTAATTAATAATTTTTTCTAAATATAATTTTCCTTATAAAATTAAGTTTATTGACAAGTTAATCTACTTTTTCAGCCACTGAGCTACTCTTTAAATTTTAGTTTTAGTTAGTTTTTGACTATTAGAAAGCTACTAACACAACACATTAAATCCCTAATAAATGTGTGCACACAAACAGCATGGCCAATTAACTGAATTTTCTAGTTAACTGGAAATAAAACAAAATCTTTCTGTATTGACTATGTCAGATCAATTTTTTAAACTGTAAATATGCATTACTATATAGTAAGGTACAATAAAAATAATTTAATATTTCATTAATATTTATGTCATGATGAACTTAAAATACTATTTTGCAGATTAAGTCTACTATGGCTCTAAAATCATGAAAATAAGAAATTATTCTAAATATATGTATGACTCTTAGAAGTTTGTTAACAAGTAACACCTTGCTATATTATCAGTTTCTTCCTTCTTAAAAATAATAAATCAAAGGTTCCAATTTATTAAGTTCAAATAAGATATTACTAAGGGTGTAGGGGGGTTATAATCTGAAAAATGTGAACCAGAGAGATAAAACTAGTTACGAAACTACAAATCATTTCTTTTGGAAGAGGGTTGTGGTTTTTATTGTTTTGTTTCAAGACAAAGTTTCACTGTGTAACAACCCTGGCTGTCCTGGAACTAGCTCTATAGAACAAGCTGGCCTTGAATTCACAGAAATCCACCTGCTTTCACTCCCTAGTGCTGACAAATCATTTTTTAATAAGTATATGAGTAAAAGTGTAAACACTAAGCAAAATAAATTTGTTTAAGATACAAACATGAATGGACTTAGTGAACTACACGATGAGTTAATATCCAGGTGTCTAACTTGAAATCTAGCTAATATTAAATGACACTCAGCCAATGAATCTGCACAATAAGGAGGTGTGGGAAGTATGAAGGGTAGATGTGAAGGATAGGTGACAACTTGAAGTTACTCTGAATGTTGTAAGGTAGACATTTCGGATTGCTTTGGTACATCCAAGTGGGGATCTCTAACCACTATTTTAAAATATAAGTGAAGATATCTATATACAACAAAAGAATTCTGCTAGAGACGGGCATCAAGACAATGGATGTAATCTATGAAGACTATGTACAGAATTCCATGAAATAGTTCAAGAAATGCTGGTTGAGAACATAAGTTCAGATGCTACTTGAAAAATACTTTATCCTCTATGAATTTATAGTTTCACTACAAGTGTTAGAAAACTGTTCAATATCTGAAGTATGAATAAACTAGATAATAGCAATAGAGTCGAAAACAGAAACACAAAGAACATTATCAGGTAAGCAGTCTATGTCCTGGACAGCCAATGGGATATAGGGACAGCTTAAGTAAAACAATGATTCTAACCTGGAAGATAGTTAGGACCTATAAGCTGCCCATTTTTGGAAATGCCCTTTAAAAAGTGTACTTATAAGAGCTGAAGAAATGGCTCAGCACTTAAGAACACCAACACACATGGGTGTGATTCTCAGCTTCTGTAACTCCAGTTCTAGAAAATCTGATACCCTCTTCTGACCTTATGGATACCAGGCCTTCACATAGCATGCAAGTACACATGCAGGCAAAACACCTACACACACAAAATAATACTAAATAAAATATCTTTAAGTGTTCTTCCACCTAACAGCTAACTTCCTCACCTCTCAGTAGCTTTTTCTTTGGTCAGTACAATATTACCTAACTTTCTATGAAGACTTGCTTAGTCTCATGAATACCTCTGACTGATAAAGGAGGAGATGCTTACTTAGAAATTGGGATAAGATAGTTTTTACCCAGAAGAGAAAAATCAAAGTAAGTATTGGTGGTAAACCACTGAACAGAGATACTAAAAGCAGGTCTAACTGCTACAAGCACCTATTGTCAAGTCACAATACAATTTATGTATGCAAAGTACTGAAGATACAACTAGAGTGAGTAATCTAAGTAAAACAGTCTATAGTTTTGGTTGAATATAATCTCATTTGAGCCAACAAGAAGTTATACAAAAGGTCATTCTAATATTAAGCTACGTTTATAGAATTAAGTACAAGTAAGGTTATAATAGCTTCAGTACACAAGTGGACTGGAACTTTTCACCACTATATTTCAAATTTTAAAACAAAGGAACACACAGTTGTCTGAAAATAGAAGAGAAAGTGTTACACACAAGAAAGAGTATTTTAAGTATTGCTTAAGAAAGCAAAACTAGGGCTGGAGAGATGGCTCAGAGGTTAAGAGCACTGACTGTTCTTCTGGAGGACCTGAGTTCGATTCCCAGCATCCACATGGCAGCTAACAATTGTCTGTAATTCCAAGATCTGCCACCCTTACACGGTTATACATGCAGGCAAAACACCAATTCACATAAAATTAATATTTTTTTAAAAAAAGAAAAAAATAAAAGAAAGCAAAACTAGAATGGGGTTAGACCAAAGCTGCTGAACAGAAAACTGGGCAATACAAAGCTTCAAGCCAAATATAAAGACCTTAGGAGTATAACATTTATTACCTTAAAGTCATCACCATTGAGTGTTTTTATGTAAAGGAAGCATGCATAGTTTATCTCTTGGTATACACACTATATTGTAACCATATGCTTAAAATTATCTGTCCCACCAGAACATAAATTCTAACAGGGAAGATCCCACAAAGTCTATTTCAGAACATTGTGTATACCTGGTATTCAATAAATGTTCACTGAATTTACAGATGAATGAACTAGATGTTTAAGAACCACTTCATAAGGAGAAAGGTTGAATGAAATACCCTCAAGACTCCTAAACCTCTAATTGGACCTTAAGACAAAGCCTATATCTCTAGCTTTGTCTGCAATCCTTTGTATAAGCCTTGTTGTGAACTGAAGAACAGAGATTTGTAGCACTTAGGCATACTCTTAGTGGCTGTGTTTGTGTTTTTGCCACCTTTGAGTCTAATATTAAATTAATGATTTCCTTTTCTGTATAAAACTTTTATCTTACAATAAATTATGTCTACTAAGTAACTATGCCATCCTTTGTCAGTCATAGAGGTATGACTACCAAGCAGGTCTTTAAAGAAACATTGGTTCATGGTATTATCATACTAAGCAAATAAGAGTCTACACAGAGGTGAAGAAATTAAGGAGGGTATGTACAAATAGAACCAATTTTAGTAAGTGCAAAGAAGTATATTTCCACTAGCTTAACCTGATACTTTTACTTAAAATGTATTAACTACAGTTTCCCTGCCAAATTAGAGAAGGCCTAAGTGTAGATATTTATATCATGAAAACCTTGAACAAATGCATAGGTATAAGAATAGGCTGAGGGTGGGGTGAAACCCTGCACCAAAAAACATACAGAGAATCTTTTTTAAAAAATCTTATTATTTAAAGATACAAAAGAGAGAAAAATAATGCAACATTCAACAGCCAGAGGAAAGTATGCATGCATGAAGAAAAACTGGACATTAAGAAGTAACAAATTACAAGATCATAATTGAATCCTATCTGGGCCAATCCTTCATTTTCTTTAAAAATTTTATTTTTGTGTCTTTACAAGAAATTCTTCCACAAAGTTGTTAGCAAAATAGAGCAGTCTACATCAGTGGGTTCTGCTCCCTGACTTTCCACCTCCAGTAAACTGTACTGGGAAGAAAAAGGGTTGAACATGCTGTCCTGAATAACAGAAATATCAAAGATTACAGATAGATTTTATTCATCATTTCAGCAAATGCAGGTACTTGACAAGATCATGTCAGTGTGTCATACTTAATCTCTAAAATGAAGAAAACATGCAACGCACCGCAAAATCAATTCTGTAGTTTGATGGCTGTGTCCCAGGTGTGTATAGTACCAGAGACAGACCAGTCACCTAGGGGAATTACTGTGCCGAGCTTTACTCAGGAGGAACGCACTAAATGTAGACAAGTAATGATTCAGCTGTAGGTGCCCTGCACGTGAATGGACATATCCCAGAGGGAAGTTTTGGAATCTTTCTGCACCGAGCTCACCCGAAATGGGAAATAAAATTCTGTGGGCACTCTCCTACCTGTGTGATACTAACTGCACAATATTCTCTTTAAAAACAAATTACACTTCACTGCAGCCCCCTGTTCTCGGAATAAAGGAAAACACACATTACTACCTACCCTATCCAGGAACTTAATTCAAATTAAGCTACTTGTGAAACATTTCTGTTAGAGTCTTCTGGGCGCGTTTATTTCTCCCCAGAGACAAGCAATTCTGAGGGTCCCATGAGAGGGTAAACCTCATGCACATGTCCTGGTCCCCTGCACCCGTCAACAGAAGGGGATATAGGGCGGACATCAGCAAGCAGCCCAGAGCGCGGGCTCGGCACCTTGAGCGGATCCGCCTGTCCCACTGTCTCAGAGACTCAGCATCTCATCACCTCGGCGCCTCAGCACCTCAGACAGCGCCTGGGTACCTGAGTCTCAGCATCTCAGCGTCTATAACGCGTAGGCCACTGCCCGCGGGGACTGCAAGCCGCGCCTAGGCCGGTGTCCAGCACCCGCCGCCTCCCTCACGGTCCGGACCCACAATCCGCGCCTCGGCCTCGCAGGCCCGGCGCTCGCCTGCGGGGCATCTTCTTCGCGCATCGCTTGGCCTCCACTTACCTTCGATCGCCATGATGCACTCGCCATGGACCGCACCAACAGCACGGAGAGCGTGGGGGGGGGGGCGGAGGATGCTCCTAGGCCTCCGGCGAGAGGGGCGGGACCGCCCCAGGACCAGGCTGCTGGGCCTCGGGGAGCCGGGGCGGGGCGGTGGGGTGGGGTCGGAGCTCCAGAGCGGGCAGCGCAGGAAGCGGAACCTTCCAAGACGCGCACCGTCAGCACGTGACACCGCCCCGCCCCCGGGCCCTCTAGGCCCCGCCTCTTTCAAAAACCTTAGCTTGGCCCATAACCCGGTCTGAACCCACTCCCACCTACCTCCTCAGGCCCCGCCCCCAAAGTGCCTGCAACCACGCCTACTTCCCAGACCCAGCCCTTCCTGCCTTGCACAGGCCACGCCTCCAGTCCCGGCCCCGGCCCGCCCCCAACCCTTGCGGGGTCTCAGGCTGGGATTCCACAGGAACACGGGCAGGAGTTGAGCGTCTGAGAGCGGCCAGTCCCCTCTACAGCCAACGTCCATCCAGCGGCTCTTGGCGTCAGGACCACGGACAGATCCCGGCATAGAATAATCGCTGAACTCCCGCCCGGTTGAAGTTTATTCAGTTTTGTTTTGTTTTGCCTGAACACTCACCTCTGATCTCCGCTTTGGAATAGAGACAGCTTTTTGGCACAACACACTGGAAAGAGGGTCCTGAGGACGGTCTCTGTCTCTCCTTCCCTCCCTCTCTCCAGCTTCATTCCTGATGAGACTCAATTCCATAAGGAGCTTGATGCTCCCCTGAAAGTACAAGTTGGCATTTGTCCATACATGGAAGCCACACAAATATAGGTGTTGGACAGACATCTTGACAAAGGGTCGGATAAGCTTGTCACATTTTTAAATTTGCAAGTCCATGAGCATGTGAACAGGCAAAGGTCAACGCTAAACAACCAGCAGCTATCTACCCCAGCAGCTACTTCAGCCCCTCCACTTTGCACGACTTCTCACTTCATTTGGTTCTTTAAGGACCTGGACAACAAAGTCACATTAAGGGATAGGGGCTTAGTGGCTCTCCCTTGTAGAGAATATGCTCACTCCTAGATCAGGTGGCTATATTAAGGACTGACACAAAGAAGAACATATTTTCCATGTATTATGTAAGTGAGGTTGGACTGTAATCTAGAGCAGAAACTGTCTTTCATTGCCTTTATATAACCTCTCCCTTAGTCAGTTTATGTTCAATAGAAATCATCCTTTTAACATTTTTTACATTGCTCATTTACTGGGATAGGACATGCATGTGAAGGTCAGAAGACAGCCTGCAGAAGTGCATCCTCACCACCATATGGGCTCCAGGGATCAAAATCAAATTGTCAGGCAGGATTGGTGTCAAACACCTTTACCTTCTGAGACATTTCCCTGGCCCCATTCTTTAACATGTTGACTAATTCAGTGAATCTCTATTGATCCAGGCATTGTGCTGAGAGCTGGCTGCAAGGGTCAGATAGATGGATCAATTGATTAAGTGTTGCAAAAGCAGAAGAACTTGAGTTTAATGCCCAACACACATACACACACACACATGAGCAAAACACTCATATTCATAAAATAGATAAGTAAGGTAGAAAGCAATAGAAGAAAACAATGTGTCTCTCACACACATATGCATATACCAACGCATACATGAGCACATATGCACAGAAACACACATGCATACCACAAAATCTGTCTATAAACAAGAATTGTTATGGAAATATCAAAATAAATAACTGTTCTGCTAAAATATCTATTGGTTATTCTAGGATTGCTCTCTCTCTCTCTCTCTCTCTCTCTCTCTCTCTGAAGTAAGCCATAAATTTGTCTGGGGTCCAAATAAAATAGCTTTAACTAATGACATTTTCTTCAGGAAATTGTGCTTAAAACAGACTTAAATATCAATACATTAAACTTGAAACCACAGCGCTTGGTTTGTGGTTTCTAGTTGGCTCCAATTATTTAGCCTTTTCAAGAAGTCATGTCTTAGTAATCACTTCATCACCAATTACGTATGTATCAACATACATGACCATGTTATGTGAATCTTTATAAACCATGTTATCTCACCATAGTTTTCTCAGAAAGTGTGTGTGTGTGTGTGTGTGTGTGTGTGTGTGTGTGTGTATTAAACTTGAGCCAAAGCCATTTGTTACTAACATTTTCCCCTCAGTTAAAATGTATAATTCCTTCTAACAACATTACATTTTTTTAAAAATTACTATGTATATTAAACCAAATGCTAGCTGTAAAACTTCTGACATAGGGGCCTGGAGAGATTGCTCAGTGGTTAAGAGCACTGACTGTCCTTCCAAAGGACTAGGGTTCAACTCCCAGAACCCACATGGCAGCTCACAACTGTCTGTAACTCCAAGATCTGATACTCTCACACAGACATACCAGTTCTCATAAAATTTTAACTTAAAAAAGACTCTTTATAAGAAAAAAAAAGCCTTCTGAGACAGATATTAGAAAATACCAGTCAGGCAGAGGTGGCACATGCCTTTTATTTCAGCATGTGAGAGGCAGAGGCAGGCAGATTTCCAAGTCCAAGGTCAGCTCGGTATACAGAGTGAATCCCAGGACATCCAGGACTACAAAGAGAAACTTGTCTGAAAAAAAAGAGAAAGAGAAAAATACCATATGTGTTACCTCAACTTCTGCCTGACATTTCATGAAGCTCCTGAGTTTGGTTAAAAGTGGAGAATGCTTGGGTGCAGTTTGCCCCCACCAAACACAGCTGAAAATTTAATTACCAACATCATGGTATTGTGAGCTTGAGATCTTTCAAGGTGTTTGGTCAGAAGGTGGAGCCTTCCTCAGGGGATCAGTATAGCCCCACCCATCCTGGGTTAGAGTCCAAGGGTTACCTTCAGGATGTGTCATTACAAATCAAGTTAAATCCTTTGTCCATTTACCCTTTTCCAGTGCACCAGATGACTGCTCTCACACACTGTCCCACCATGGGATATAACATAAGGTCCTCACCATCTGCGACTACTGAAGCTTACACTCCTCAACCCAGAAACCCAGGATCCATACTAAACCATTTTCATTATAAATCACTCAGTCTCAGATGTTTGGCTATAGCACAAAAAATGAACCAAGACAAAGCCACCCTGGATTAGTACTTTAACTTAGCATTCTTATATCTTTTATTTTAAGGTATATGATGGGAACAACAGCACAATAGTTTTAATTTTAAGAAGTGTCATCTTTTTATTTAAGAAAACTTTTACTAAGGTATTAATATGTTCATTAAAGTGATTGCAACAAGTTTAAAAGGCAGACAGATTAGTATAGGCTTCAAAGGAAAAAAATGAGATTTATACCATTAAATTATTACACAGATCTATGGGGTTTAATGCATAAATACAAGGCCCAGAAAACAAATTAAATCTGAAGATTAAGTTCAGTATTAGCACCTACAATTCCTTTAAAAGTTAAAGTTTTAACTGCTTCACTCATGCCTTAGAATTCACAACTGTCTCCCAAATACAATGTTCTCAAACTCCTAAAAGAAAAGACATAAGAAATTCTAATACTAAGAGTATAAAGAGAAAGAAGAGCTGGAAAAATTGACTTCAACTTGTAAGTTTAATGTAGAAGCCAAAGCTTACTTAAGTCAATTAAAAGATTTCTGTGCCCTGAATACTGTATGTGAGGAGGCTATGAATCTGTTTATGAACAGTTACAAATTAACAACGTACTGCATAATTACTATCAACTTTTTCTCCTAAGTTATATTCATAAAAAAAACTAGAGTTAAATGTCACTTGCTTATTACACACTTAAGCAGAGCAGGGACAGGCATATCTGATGGCTGAGCATCTAGTTATTGTGCTCACTTGTTTGTGTAATAAACAAGCAACACACGCAAGGACTTCCCAGCATTTGGAGGTAATGCACATTATCATAAATGCTTTCAAAGAAATAACTTGATATGCATTAAATACCACTTTAATAGTAATTGCAACATTAAAACAAGTAACAGATTATTTTCTCAGGGAGCTTTAGTTTCTGCAATTGATCAGCAGAAATCAATCTTAAGATGAGAATCATGTCAAGACCAGCAGTTTTTAGAGATCTGTGTGGTGCATTAGCCAAAGCACAGGTGGGACACATCCTCAAAACCTGTCACTAATCCGGGGAAGTGACTGCACTAAGACAGAGACACGTTGAATTCTAAAGCCACCTAGGGAATTGCCCCAAGGAATGGACAGAATCAATGACGCTGGAGTCAGGTAAGAAAGAGACTTTGTCTTGAGCTGACCAACTGCCTATTATTTAAATGACTTTGAATTTTAAAAGGCAAATTGCTTTCTTATATTTTCTGGGAAAGAAATCAAAAGATTATAGAGTCCTACACAATTGGGAGACGTGAAGTGGATGCTGAGTGACAAAAGGTCACTCCAGGTGTGGCACTGTGGCTCTGGTAGCAGATGCAAGAGAATAATACTCTGGAGAGGGCCATATAGACGAAGGTCCCAGCTGGAGGTGGAATCTTTATCTTCCATTGCTCACACCTCTGTCTTCATAGATGGTGATTTCAATAATCCAGAATCATGTCTCAACCAGGTCTGTTAGGAGGCGACCTTGGGGAGCATATAGCTACTCATTCTGTTCTTGATGTATTTGGAAACTTTCTTCGGGACCTTTTCACAATGAGTTTCCATACATACGAAGATGTATATGCCGTTAAACAAGCCAAACAGACTTCGAGATATGACTGCCGCCCAAGCTTCTCTGCTTCTGTGTTAAAGGTTATTTAGTGTTCGAACTGTTTCTTCAAACTGCTGTCTGTCAATCCTATTCTCTAGCTACACGGGGAACTTGGTCTGGAATTGGCCACGTGTGCCGCTGCTAAAGTCTCACTGAATGAACATCTTCCCGGACACCAGCGCTTTCTACGACCTCATGACAAAGACAGGACCGTAGAGTTCGGGGAAGACGCTGTCAGATTCTCGGCCTGGAGCTACCAGCCCTTTTGAGCTACTCACCGCCCAAAAATGCCCAAGACTTTCCCTTCACTCTTGGCTGAAGCTGAGGGCTTCCAGCTACCCTAACCCAGGACCTGCACGCCACCCCACCACCACTACCCCCACC